>ML661885.1:38160752-38246957 GCA_007570785.1 Antilocapra americana
AAGCAACCTAGATGCCCATCAACTGACGAATGGATAAGAAAGCTGTGGTATATATACACAATGGAATATTACTCAGCATTAAAAAAAAAATTCATTTGAAGCAATTCTACTCAGATGGACGAAACTGGAGCCCATTATCCAGAGTGAAGTAAGCCAGAAGCAAAAACAACAATACAGTATATTAACACATATATATGGAATTTAGAAAGACAGTAATGAGAACCTAACATGGGAGACAACAAAAGGAACGCAGATGTATAGAATAGACTTGTGGACTTTGTGGATGAGGGTAAGGGTGGGATGAGATGGGAGAAGGGCATTGAAGCATGTTAATTGTCATGTGTCTAATCAATCGCCAGCCCAGGATTGATGCTCGGGACTGGTGCAGCGAGATTTCCCGGGGGGGAGGGAGGAGGGAGGGGGGACCCGGAGGGGAAGCATATGTAAACCCATGGTGATATCATAACAATGTATGGCTAAAACAATAATTAAAAAAATAAAAAATAAAATAAAATAGAAAAAAAAATAAATAAATAAAATGGGTAGCGTTATGGGATAATTATTGTTCCATACCAAAGACAAGCACTTGATTAATCTCAGCTCTCTCTCACAGTTTATATTATTTTTATTGATTTTTCTAAAGCTCATTTCCAAACAGTAAGTATATCAAATAAATATTCCTCATCGGTCATTACTATTGTTGCTGGGGCTGGAAGCCGCTCGAATCTGTCCCTCCTCCCGTGTGCATCAGCAATGCGTCAGAGGAGCAGAAGGCTGCTGCTTTGTTCTGCTGGAACCTCTGGCAAGCCTGGCTGTTTGGCTGCAGAGACACACATGTGGCGGAGGATGGTGTTACCCTGGAGGCCAGTCTCAGAGAGCGCCCATTTGACTCTGCAGACTGGGACAGAACAAAAGGCCCTGTACAGAGGACATGAACTTGGAACTCTCACTCTTGAGACAAACGAGTGTTTGTTCCCAGGATTCAAGAGACACCATATGAATCTAATCCTATAATCAAACATTGGTACGAGGCCCAATGTATGGCTTTTTCTCCCCTAGGATAATCCAACATGCAAAAATCTCACCAAAAATAAGCCTAGTTAAGATTCCCCTCCTGTAAGCTAGCTGCTCACTGTGGTCACTAGTCTTGACTACAGGTTTTTTTTGTTGTTGTTGTTATGGTTTTCTGGGGGGCTGCACTGCATAGTATGTGGGATCTTAGTTCCCCAACCAGGGATGGAACTGGTGCCTCCTGCATTGAAAACGCCAAGTCTTAACCACACGACCGCCAAGGAAGTCCCTCGACTACAGTTGTTAGGTGTGGCTCACATGATCAGTATCTAAACGGGTTCTTTGCATTACAGCTTTGTAACTGTATGTAATAAAATGAACTTGGTACAGCCACTTTGGAAGATGGTTTGGCAGTTTCTAACAAACTAAACACACTCTTACCACACAACCCAGCAATTGTACTGTTTGGTATTCACCAGAGAGTTGAAAAGTTATGTTCATGCAAAAACCTGCACACGGATGTTTATACCAGCCCTATTCATAACTGCCAAAACTTGGAAGCAATCAGGACATCTTTCAGTAGCTAACTGGATAATCAACTGTGGTACAGCCAGACTACAGAATATGATTCAGCACTAATGAAATGAGCTATCAAGACATGAAAAGAAGTAGAGGAATCTTTAATGCATACTACCAAGTGGAAGAAACCAACCTGAGAAGGCTATATATCGCATGATTCCAACTATATGACATTATGAAAAAGGCAAAATTATGGAAACAAGGGAAAGATCAGTGGTTATCTGGAAGGGAGCTGGGTGGTTAGGAAGGAATGAACAGGTGAAGCATAGAGGATTTTTAGAGGGGAAAAAATGTTCTGTATGATACTGAAATGATGACTGTATACCATTATACATTTGTACCACACCAAGAATGAACCCTAAGATAAACTATGGACTTTGGGTGATTATGATGTGTCATAAGGGTTCATCAGTTGCAAGAGATACTGAGAGAAACTGAGTCCAGAGAAAAACTGAGTTTGACAAACTGAGAAACACTCTGATGGGGGATGTTGGAAATGGAGAAGATTGTGTATGCGTGGGGTAAGCAGTAGTATTTGGGAAATCCCTTCACCTTCTTCTCAACTTTCCTGTGAACCTACATCTGTGGTTAAAACAAAAAAGTCTGAGTAATGCCACTAGGAAAGCCCAGTGCACACAGACAAATACATAAATAACATTAACTCTATTCAATAGCCACTCGTTAATTTAAGTTACTTAAATTTGTTCATTCTAAAAATGTTTGCTGAGTGTTTCCTGTATTTTAGGCACTGAACGATTGAGGTAAGGACAGAAAGCAACTCTACGAATAATATCAACATTTTTTGATATCAACTCCCCCTTCCTTTGTAGGCAATCGGTAAAAAAAAAACAAAAACAAAACCCTCAGACATGCTCATCTAGAAGTCTCTCTGTGTGGTTCATCTCAGTTCCTTTGCTCCTGTTGTTCAGTAAACATTTTCTGCCTCATTCCCTCCAAGGGTTTGCACTGTTGGTGGTTGTTAATTCCAGTTATAATGTCTCTCCATTTGTACATACACAAAACTCATTCTCTAAGTTCAACCTTCTCTTTATCAATAATAAAGAATCTTGAATTTTTATTCATGAATCTTGGCTATGGCAGGAATCAAAAGAATGTTGAAATTTAAGAAATTCCTACATTTTCATTATGTATGTTTTTTATAGCAGTGGTTCCCAACCTTTTTGGCACCAGGGAATGGTTTCATGGAAGACAACTTTTCCAAGGATGGGGGAGGGGGAGATGGTTTCAGGATGTTTCAAGCACACTACATTTATTGTGCATTTTGCTTCTATTATTATTACATCAGCTCCACTTTAGATCATCAGGCATTAGGTCCTAGAGGTTGGGGACTCCTCTTTCACAGTTTAGGCTGAAACCATGTGTCCCGTCATCCCCTTTGCCTGGACATGCAACTCTCATGGTTCTTCAGAACTTTGGGAGAGTATTACAGGGGTTTCATAATCACTCCAAGAAGAAAGTGAACCTTGAGGTTGAGAACAAATTCCAGGTACTTTAATTACCTGGAAGAGTTGCTACTATTGCTCAGAAGTTCTTGAACTCTATGATACTTCCTGTTCAACATTAGCCTCCTGTGAAGCTGGCATTCCTCTCAGCTCAGCCAGTTGCCGTGATCTTTTTCCACAGTAGCCACCTGAAGTTGTGGCTCATATTAAATACTTTGTTTAGTGCCCTAAACAGGAAGCAGGTAATCCCAGGAATGGATAATCACCAGAAAGTCAGTATGTCTCATTGTGAGCTTTCCATGAGACTCTTCAAGACCTTGTTTTGACCCCCGTGCACCCCTGACCTGCTCATCTGGGCAGATCGCTCACACTCAGCCTAGCCCACTTGCCACAGATCTATAAAGGACCTTTTCTTTTCCTTTCTACATTTTAAAGAAGACGTTCTATTTTCAGAAGTCACATTAAGGTCAAAGGCATTTTCTTGAAAACTGCATGAAGTTGACAGTGTTGGATGACAGAATTGGGCAGTCTGACCTAGGTGATTTTCAGTCCCTGCTCTAGTAAATTATCTGAAGGCTGCTCCTTCTGAAATTCACTCTTCATCATTACTAGGACTTGGTCAGGTCACCTTGCCAAAACTGCCAGGTTTTTTATTTAAAGAAGAAAACTCTTCAAATGATTTACCCAACAGAGACCTCTCTTCTCTGTTCTGGGGCCCCAATGTCAAGGTCACTCAAGATGCCACCAAACTTGGGTCCATGAGTGGAGTAAAATGGGTGGACTGTGTACTTTGGAATCTCATGATGTTGATAAAAACAACAAATGTGATGAATGGACAACAAGTTTAGCTCTTTAAAACATAACCTTGCATTAGAAAAAAAAAGATAGCAAGAAAAAAATAAAATGTATAGCACATACACACAAAACAGTATATTTTATAAGATAAGGGAAGGCATATTTAAGGGAATATATGAAACATGAAAATGGGTGCTTAGGATGGAAAGTGGGAGTTGGAAATGAAGGTGAAAAATAAAACAAGAGCTTTGCTGAAAACATGATCATGAGGTAGCATGAACTGAGGAGTAAGATGATTCTTTTGAGGCCACAAAAGAGGCATAAATACTAGTTTCAGAAACATAATCCTGTAAATTAATGCTTCCCAATAAGTTTCTGTTACCGAAAGAGTGGGGCGGAGAGAGGAGGCTGCTTGCCACTCAAAAGCCAATAAAAACGAGCCAGGTTGGTGGAAAGGAAAGTTTGCATTATTTCAGATGCCAGCAACTGTGGGTCAGAAGTGGGGAGGGAGGGGGGCGTCCAAGCCTACTCCCCCGGCCCACCACCAACAAGCAAGGGAGTAAGAGCTTTTATAGACAGAGCTGGGGGGACAGGGTTACTTACAGAAACAGCACAATCGTCTCTAACAGTCATCTTCAAACTGATCATCAGTGGTCTGACCAGCATCATCTTGGCTGTTTTCGGTGCAGTTAATCTTCAGTTCCAGGGTCCATCTGTTCCCATTTATTTCCAGCCGGTTCTCCGAATTGTGGCAGCTCATGTCCAGGGTACAGTCTGGTTGTCCGGTAGTTGACTTCTCCACCTGGTGTTCTGGTATCTGTAAGACATCTCACAGGATATGGCTCAGAATGTTATCTACAGCTCCTGAGAAAGAGCTAATAGTCCTTGACTATGCTTAATGCCTACATTATTATTGTTGAGTCTCCTCTGACTGTTTTCCTTTGTTTCAGCATTTCGCAGTTCTCTGATTGAACTTATTCTTTGACCAGAGTTTTCTCCAGCAAAGGGCAGGCAGAGGACGTAGGAGGTGGTGGTGGGCAAGGACCACAGGGTCCTGCTCTGTTTCAGTACTAAGCTAAGCACCTCCATTGCCCTTACGGGTTTAACAAGACTGGTTTATCCAAAAACGCCTTCCCCACCTGCCTCCCAGAGACCTAAAATTTCCACTTTTATATATCAATTCCTGGGGCTTCTCAGGTGGCTCAGAGGTAAACAATCTATCTGCCAATGCAGGAGATGAGGGTTCAATCCCCTGGCTCAGGAAGATCCCCTGGAGAAGGAAATGGCTACCCACTCCAATATTCTAGCCTGGGAGATGTCATGGGCAGAGGAACCTGGTGGACTACAGTCCATGGGGTGGCAAAGAGTCAGACCATGACTGAGCGACTGATATCATTTGCTACAGCACCACCTACGTCAGCAAACAGGCCACGAGTATTACACTGATGATAGCTTTGCATAAATTGGTTTGTTGTAGATTTTTTTTTTTAAATCACTCAACAGGAGAGCTTGGTAAAATACTTAGCTTAGCTTGTAGTGTAAGGGGATCCTCTCTAGCAGTACAGAGACAGATAAAGCAAAGCTATGCAGTTCTTCCTCCTAGTTCTTACTTAATTAAATACTTGACATTCACTAAGAATTCATCACTTATAAAAGATAATTTTAAAGTCCTCGGGGTTTGAAACATCAATATAGACTGCAATTTTTGCCCTCAGCACTTATCAGAGAGGCAATCACAAACAAATAATTATAATGGGACACAATTGTTTTAATAGAAGCATGAGAATTATGTATGTAAAGCACTCAGCCCAGATGCTTGACACAGAGGAGTTCCTTTCTTCTCCCCATTCCTCTGTGGGAGTCAAAGAAAGCTTCACAAAGAAACACACTGTCTCAAAGGATAAATGGGAATTTTCCAGGGAAAAGTAGGAGAGGAAAATGACATGGTGGTTAATGTGTAACAGTTGGCCCTCCAGGAAGTGGGAGAAAGCCCTGATATGCAGCATTTGCTAATCTCCGTGGTGTAAATCCTCCTGCTACAGCAGATTTCAAGGTACCAACATGATGTCACTAAACAGAGTTGGGACTAGGTTGCATGAGCTAGTGAAAGCCAGCTCAGGCCTGAACATCACTGAAGGGACCAGAAAAAAAGGAACACCGTTTGTAAAGGCATGGAGGGCTGGTGATTAGCTGGCTATTGTTGTGCAGAGGGTGAGATAGTGAAACACAGCAGGATCCTGTGAGGTCTTCCTGGGGACAGACCCCACCACCACCGACACCCCACTCCTCCCCACATCTCCTTCACTCCCCTCCATCTCCTCCACTCCCCAGCCTCCAACCTCCTGTGGAAAACCTTTAGACTCCCAGGCCTTCCCTGAATTCCAAAAAGAAAAATTTAATTGAAGAAGTAAAAAAATAATAATAATAATACAGAAACAAAACAGTCAAGCAAGACAAAATAATAACGGTTTAGCCATAAAATAGTCAAGGACCTTTAGCTCTTCTTCAAGGGCTATAGATAATACCCTAAGCCATATCCTTGAATTGTTCTGCAAATTCTAAAACCCCCACCAGGTGGAAGAAGTTAACCGCATGCTGATCAAGAGTTCAAGACCCCAGACTAGTTGGAACCAGAAGACTGATGACTGAGATTCCTGAAACATCACCTTGTTACTTCACTGTCAACCGGTCGCAGAACTGTGCTCCTGAGCTGATCATACATCCTGTGACCCCCATCCCTCACACTGTCTTCAAAAATCCTCCCAAAAGAGTTCAGGTCTTTTGAGCATGAGCCTCCAGTTTTCCTGGCTTGGCCCTGAAGTAAACCTCATACTTTCCTCTCCATAACCCTGGTGTCGTTAGATGGACTCTGCTGGGTATCAGGGAGAGGACCCAAGCTTGGTTCAATGAAAATAAAGACCAGACCTAAAGAAATAGTGGATATATGTATACATATAACTGACTCACTTTGCTGTATACCCAAAATCAACACAATATTGTAAATCAAATATACTCGAATAAATGTTTTTTAAATATTAGAGATTTTTTAAAAAAAGGACTAGAATATTGATGGAAGTGGAGACGCTTGCACAGTTTAAACAGGTAATTTACAAAGAGAAAATGGATTTGGCCTGTGATGGGAAAGACAAATCATGAAAGAAGAATTTGGAACACAGTTTGAGGAGAGATTGCAATAGCATTGAAATCTTTTGCAATTTTCTCTTTTATATAATTGATCATGATCTAAACCATCCAGACTTCAGAAGAATGACTCCACTGCCGCCGATATGGAGAAATTACTAGAGGACGGGGAGACTGGGAGTAAGGCAACTGGCTAACAAATTTTCAAAATTATCTTGAAATGAGATCTAAACTGCCAGTGCTCGGCATCTTTGGGCCACAATGCTGCCATTTCAGTACTGCTCGTGTATATTCTAACTCGAAGGGGCTCTTTAACTCAGACTTCTGGAAAACAACAAAAGGAAATAAAATAATTTAAAAACACTACCAAATGTAAACTAGACAATATAGTGCCTAGCTTTATCAAACACAACTGTGTGTAGAGGTTTTTACATACGACAAATTCTTTTATGAATCCCTGTTCCTCCACAGTAGGGAAGAGTTGATCTGCTTCTACTTATATCTTCTTATGGCTAATTCTTATTGCCTCTTCCTGAGTATCACACTGGTCCCATTAAGCTCTCAGACTTGCTCTATATTTGCTTGACGTTCAATTAGACAAGTGCTCACCCCCTTGAACCATAGCAAAGTTTGTTTTCTGCAGCTGCAGCACCCCAGTCGCTTATTACGCTGAGCCGTTTCCTTGGAACTAAGTGCTGGGGCTGAACTCAATACTTACCCTGGAGATGTCACACGTCCTCAGGCCTCCTAGCCCAAGCAACACTCCTGGCCATGTGGCCAGGGAGCTGACTGGTTGGAAGGCTCCCTGGTGAGTTCTATTCCCTGGTCAGCCATGGTCGATGAGACAGTCATGTAATTGCAGCCTCTGTGCTTTTGCCACCAGTTATTATGACTGTTTTCGGGGTACAAGTATTTACTCCCTTGGGTGGTCCCGTGATGTATAGAGAGAGGTGTGGGAGCTCCCAGGTGGTCTGTGCTCCCAGTTCAGGGAACCTAGTTTTGATCCTTAGTTGGAGGACTAGATCCCACATGCTGCAAGGCAGAGGGAAGATCCCAAGAGCTGCAACTGAGACCCAGTACAGCCACATAAATAAGAATTATTTTAAGAAGGAAGGTGTGGGTGTGACAGTGTCTGCAAAATCTCTTACCAACTCTGTCTCTTGTTTTTCTCAAGCTCTTATCTTTTCCTGTCCCTTCTGTATTTGGTGTCAGAACCAAGCATCTGTTACTAGGGCAGGGATGGCATCGCGTGGCTTCTTTCAGTCTTGTGTCACCAGCAGGTGGGGACAGTAGCAGCAGCAGGATGAGAGGGTGGGTGGAAAATCCACTGCTGCTTCTCACTCCTGCGCGACCGAATCCTCAGAGGCAAGAAGGCAACCTGCTCACTTCCTCCCAAACACGCTGGTATTCATGGAGACCCACGTCTCCGGCCACCCTGGTTAAGTGTGTGGGGCCTAGAGTCATACCACCTGCTTCAAACCTTGCTTTATCACCTGCCAGCAGGGTGACCTCAGTAGGACTGCCAGATTTAGGACAGACAAACAAGTGTGGACTTTCCTGGTAGTCCAGTGGTTGGGAATCCCACCTGGCAATGCAGAGGGCACAGGTTTGATCCCTGGTCTGGGAAGATTCCACGTGCCATGGAGCAACTAAGCCCCTGTGCCACGACTGCTGAGCCCACACGGTGCAACTACTGAAGCCCAGGCTCCTTGAGCCTGTGCTCCACAGCCAGGGAAGCCACCGCGATGAGAAACCCAGCACCCCGACTACAGAGAGCCCATGACTGGCAATGAAGACCCGGCGCAGCCAAAAACAAGTGAGGAAGGAAATAAAAATTAAAGAAAAAAAAAGAACAAATGCAAACAGTACACTTCCTTTAATTGGTCAGATAAAAGATGAATAACTTTCAGCATGAACGCATGCATGTACGCGCTCAGTCATGTCCGACCCTTTGCGACCCCAAGGATTGTAGCCTACCAGGCGCCTCTGTCCATGGAGTTTTCCAGGCAAGAATACTGGAGTGCGTTACCATTTCCTGCTCCATGCAGCATGAGTAAATCCCATTCAGTATATATGCTAGCCTATTATTTATCAAATTTCACTGTATTTTAGCTGGCAACCCTAGACCTCAGGCAGGTGACTTAACTCCTCTGTGCTCAGATTCTCTTACTCAGAACTTGAGAATAATGGAATGGTCCACCAGAAAGCATTGTCTTGAGAATTAAATGAGATAATGTATGTAAAATGTTAGGAACCTGCTTGCTGGCACACACTAATAGATACTATGTGGCTATCATTCAATATATTATGATAGAATACGTGGACTCGGGAGCCGTATATACCAAGTTCAAGGTAATTTGGGGCATGTTATTAAATTTTTCTGTGTCTCAGTCTCATCCTCTATACAGTATAGATTGTTATGATTTTCACCTTACGCTGTTGAATAAATAAGACAATACATAGCAATCACTTAGCACAATACCTGACTCATAGCAAATGTAAACAATAGTATTCTCTGTGATAAGTAGTCATAAGAACACGCTCCCCCCAACCAATCCATGAGCCCTCTCTGCTGTGCACTATTTCCATACTATTCCAGTAGGCACCGATTTCTCTTCCTCTGAATTTCTGCAGTCCTTGCTGGTTTCAACACCAACAGAACCCTCACCTATATCCTGCCTTGCCCTCTTTGTGAACCATTCCGTTGCGGATGCCTTATCTCATCAGTCAGATCCTGGAGACCTCTTCCATCAGCCCCTCTTTGGTTGTTCAGTCTCTCAGTCGTGTCCAACTCCTTGAGACCCCATGTACTGAAGGACGTCAGGCTCCTCTGTCCTCCACTACCTCCTGGAGTGTGCTCAAATGCATGTCCATTGAGTCGGTGATGCTAACCATCTCATCCTCTGGCACCCCCTTCTCCTTTTGCCCTAAATCTTTTCCAGTACCAAGGTCTTTTCCAATGAGTCAGCTGTTCGAGTCAGGTGGCCAAAGTATTGGAACTTCTCAGGACATATTTGTTTGGGGGGTTTTGTTTTGCTTTTGGCTGCACCATGCAGTATGTGGGATCTTAGTTCCGCAACCAAGGATGGAACCTGTGCTTCCTGCGGTGGAAGCTTGGAGTCTTAACCACTGAAGTGAAGGCCAGAGAAGTCCTCAGGACAGATCTGTTGGCTGGTTAAATTATTAGTGCCATCGTCATGGACGTGAGGCCCAAGAGGAAGAGTCAGATCTGCGTAACCACTGACCTACCTCCTTAAGCCAACAGGCAGAGATGGGAAGTCCTGTTTAAAATGTCAGTACACTTTCCCCTGCCTGTGGAGCCCTGGAGAAGGATACCCAGGGTGGAGGGCTGCCACTGTTCCGAGCACGCTCAGGCCAGGGGCTGAGGCGCCTGCCTCCCCCAAATGTCTGTCTAGGTGCCTGGCTGCTTCTCTCAAGTCCTGCTGGTGGAGCTTGAGACACACAGAGGTTCAGCACATGCTTACTGAATAGATTGCCACTGGGCATTGGAAACACAGCCCCAGACTTTAGCGAAGTACAAAACCAGGGGTGTTTGGTCCCTCCCAAACAACATAACAACCTCCATATCAGTGATTCTCAACTTTGAATATTGTCATCACCTTGGGGAACTTTAAAAACTACCAAGGTTCTGACTTAGCTGGTCTGGATAGGGCAGGACTGGATGTCTGTAGTTTTAAAAGCTCCCCAAGTGATTCTAACATGCAGCTGTGGCCAAGAAACTCTGCTTACACTGCTTTACATGGAAACTAGTGACCTGACCTACCTGATAACGTGACCTTTGCAAAGTACAGAGTACTTCTAAATTGCCTACAGGTTGACACCTAAATACATACCTTTTTTCCCTTTCTGGACAGCAGATAAAACCACTCTAAAATGACTTGATGTTCTTCCAAATTACTGTGTAATTAGTTATCACTGAGCAAACTTCTTGTAAAACCTTGCCAATATCCTATTCCTATATCCCGTTCAGTGAGCAAACTGGGAGCCAGTTTTCCAGTGTGGAGTAAACTCTGATTTGTGAGAACTGGTTACTAAAATCACCTGGTGGCCCACAAAGGCAGGGACAGGGATCACAGAACTACAGGCTGTTAGAGCTGGAGGGAGGACGAAAGATCAGAGCTTCCCAAACTTCAAATGAGCACACAACCCCCCTGGGGTCTTATTAAAGCCCAGATGCTGACTCAGTGGGCCTGGGAGAGACCTTGGGGTCTGCACAGCTAACAAGCCACCAGCTGGTCCCAGAGCCACATTTGATAACAAGACCTTGGAGTAAATCTCCCTTACATGGCATTAAAAAATCTCCAGTGCCTAAGCCCTGCCCCAGAGCTAGTGAATTAGAGTCCTAGGGTTCGAGAGTGAGGCTGAACATCAGCACTTTTTCAAAGTTCCCCAATTGATTTTTTTATTTTCCTGAATTTTTTTCTTTTTTAAAAATTAATTTATTATAATAATAATTAATTATTATAATTGGAGGCTAATTACTTTACAATATTGTGGTGGTTTTTGCCATACATTGACATGAACCAGCCATGGGTGTACATGTGTCTCCCCATCCTGAGCCCGCCTCCTACCTCCCTTAGTTCTCTGAATTTTTAAAAGTATTTTTAAAAATTGAAGTATAGTTTATTATAGTGTTGTGTTAGTTTCAGGTGTACAGCAAAGTGATGCATTTGTATATAAATATATGCATTTATATATATACACATATATATTTTTTCCAGATTCTTTTACCTTATAGGTTATTACAAAATAATTAGTATTGTTCCCTCCCCAACTGATCCTGGAGCTACGCAGAGCAGAATGACTGACTCCAAAATATGCCACTCTGGCATGTGGGTTATTTTGAGCTGACAGTATTCAAGATTCTGCTGACTCAGGAAAATCTTTTCTCTCTCCATCAACTACCTAAAAGATTCAGACAGGGGTACTGGCTCAGAGAAAGCTATTTCCAGAGATAACTTTTATCAGGAATGACCGACCTTGCTGCATGGCAGGAAAACATCTGATTACCAAATATCTGCTCTTGTCATTATGTGAATCTATCCTCCTCCCCTCGAAGTCAGAGGCCCCTTTCCCATTCCTTAGCTCAGGATGGCATATAAGACTCAACTGACAAGCATGTCTTTGGCTGTCATATTGGTGGGGTTTTTTTGGCTGTCGGGTCTTAGTTGAGGCTCACAGGATCTTTCATTGTAGCACTGAGGGTTTCTCAATAATTGTGTTACTTGGGCTCAATAGTTACACTAGGCAGGTTTAATTGCCCTTCGGCATGTGGACTCTTAGTTCCCCAACCAGGAATCAAACTGATTCCCCTGCATTGGAAGGTGGCTTCTTAACCACCAGACCACCAGGGAAGTCCCTAGATCTCATATACTTACAAGAGCTCCCCTACTTATGCAATTAAATTTGTTTTTCTCTTATTAATCAATTGTATGTCAATTTAATTAATAGACAAGCCAAGAGAACCTAAAGGGGTAGAGGAAAACTTTTCCTCCTGTAAAGCAGCCAAGACTGAGAGCCACCCATCTGGCAGCTGAGGAAGCTGAGGCCCAGAGAGATGAAGGAGTGAAAGAGGCATCTGAGGGTCCCACCTTTTAAAACCAGCACCCAGGATTCTGGCTACAAAAGCCTTCTTCCTCAATTCTATAGAGACAGGGAGTAGATTAGTGGTTTAGTAAGTAAGCTCATGCATACTTACATTTCAGAGAGAGGAGAGAAATGATGGGTGGCTGCTAACAGACACAGAGTTTCTTTTCAGACCGATAAAAGTGTCCTAAAATTATCTAAGTCTATGAGCCTTTTCCTGTTCTGTAAGTTCATTTGTATCATTTCTTTTTAGATTCCACACATAAGGGATGCCATTCAATATTTCTCCTTCTCTGACTTCTTTCTCTCAGTATGACACTCTAGGTCCATCCATGTTGCCATAAATGGCACGGCTTCATTCTTTTTAATGGCTGAGTAATGTTCCATTGTATATATGTACCACATGTTCTTTATCCAGGTAGTAGTGATGGTTGCACAACTCTGTAAATACACTGAATTCCACAGGGTGGTACACTCTAAACAGGTGGATTTTATGGTGTGTGAATTATATCTCAATAAAACTGTATGAATTTCTTTTACTTCTGCTTCTCAACACTATCATTTTCCTTCATCTGATTAAAGAGATTCCAAGAAGAGCAGCAGTTGGATGTGGAGAAGGGGAGGGTGGGTGTGTTTAAACTTGAATCAACTCCTGATTGGATGCTGGCTAATGCAGGGATGTTTCCAGTTGAGCTTTCTTGTCCCTTAAAAGCCACCTTCCTTCCCGCATTCCATTAACCATCATAGTCTCACGGCTTCCTGGGGTCTCCTTCCGGTATGGGCTTTAGCAGTTGCAGGGTGAAATTAAGGGCTGAGCCATTGCTTCAATCACTGCTACGTGTGTGTGCTTAGTCACTCAGTCATGTCCAACTCTTTGTGACCCTAAAGACTGTAACCTGCCAGGCTTCTCTGTCTACAGGATTTTCCAGACAAGAATACTGGAACGGTTTGCCATTTCCTACTTCAGGGACTCTTTCCGGTGCAGGAGTTGAACCCATGTCTCCTGCATCTCCTGCACTGGCAGGCAGATTCTCTACTACTGAGTCACCAGTAGCCCTTTCAATCACTGTTAGGTCTTCTGCATCTCAAAGGCAGATCTACACTTAGGGAGAAAAGATTTTTCTCCTATGCCTATTAGAGGTGTAACAAAATAATTTTCTTGAAATGGCTTTTCATTTCAAAGACAAGGAAAGAGGAATTGACACTTTTTTTCCGTAGAAAACATCATTATCGTTTTAACACATTTAAAGCTCATGCATACTTACATTTCAGAAAATTAATAATTTTCAGATCTCAATAATAAATAGATTTAAGGTGACAAACACTCAGCAATCCTTAGGTAATCTGGCAGGCGAAAGTATTTAAAAAGATAAATCCACCAATTATAACAATAATATAAGGGAAAGAAATTAGGAAATTCCACATTCCTAATCCTCTTCATAGCAAAGGGTGGAGAAGTTAGAAAAGTCCTCATGGAATCTGATATTGTCTTCTTTTTTAGTATTACCCCCAAAGGGCTTTCAAATGACTCAGGCTGAGATTCCAGAGCATTTCATGCCCTGAAGGACATTCTATTCCTCCTAGTTAATTCCTAATGTTTCACCATAGCCGATCAAGGAAGCCCTTTTCCCAGTTACAGACTTGGTTCTATTGTTAATCCACGCACAATTACAAGGCCATGAAGCAACAGAGGACTTCATTATACATACTCCTCAAAAACTTTCTCCAAGGAATGAGAGGGTGAAAGAGGAAAGCTGTAATTATTCTTTCATTGCTTCATCAAAAATGAGAAGTCTTAATGGATCAATGTGAAGGCCGGTATTCAAAACCATTTGTTTCCTGGGAAAGGGTCAAAATTCCTTTCTTCGTTCAGGATGGATTTCTAGTCTTCGGAGGTTGCTGAAATCTGTGATATAAGCCACATTTGTTTTGTGGCATCTTTTTGGCCTACCTTTAAGAGAAGGTAGGTTAGGGTCTTCCCTGTCCATTGGTTAGGGATCTGCATTTCAAATGGAAAGGCCTGTGGTTTCGATCCCTGGTCAGAGAACTAACTCCCACATGCTGTGTGCTACAGCCAGGAAAACATTGTTATGGGGGGAAGGGACAGTTAAGGAGTTTGGAATGGTTATATATACACTGCTAATTTACAATGGATAACCGAAGAAAACCTAGTATAGCAAATGAGCTCTGTTCAATGTTATGCAGCATCCTGGATGGGTGCAGGGTTTGGGGGAGAATAGATACATGGATATGTATGGCTGAGTCCCTTCACTGTTCACCTGAAACTATCACAACATTGTTAATTGGCTATACCCCAATACAAAATAAAAAGTTAAAAAAAAAAAGGTAGATTAAAAGATACTTACAAGACACATTGGGCTTCCCAAGTGGCTCAGTGATAAAGAATTCTCTTGCCTATGCAAGAGATTCGGATTGGATTTCTGGGTCAGGAAGATCCCCTGGAGAAGGAAATGGCAATCCATTGCAGTATTATTTTTGCCTGGGCAATTCCATGGACAGAGGAATCTTGTGGGCTTCGGTCTTACGGGGTCACAAAGAGTCGGGCATGCCTTAGTGACTAAACAACAAAAAGACACACAAAAAAGAGGTTCCCCTCATTTTACATTTTTTTATCTTATATGGGAGTGTAACTGATGAGGGGCTTCTCAGGTGGCCACTAGTGGTAAAGAGCCTGCTTACCAATGCAGGACAATTTAGAGATGCAGGTTTGATCCCTGGGTTGCAAAGATCCCTTGGAGAAGGGTACAGCAACCCACTACCGTATTCTGGCCAGAAGAATCCCATGAACGGAGTCTGGTGGGCTACAGTCCATAGGATCACAAAGAGACATGACTGAGTGACTTAGCACAGCACATCACAGCATGGCTGATTAACAAACAATATTGTGATAGCTTCAGGTGAACAGTGAAGGGACTCAGCCATACATACACACGTATCCATTCTCCCCACAACTCCCCTCCCATCCAGGCTGCCGCATAACACCGAGCTATACAGTAGGCCCTCATTGTTATCCATTTTAAACATAGCACTGTGTACCTAGGGAGCTTGGGGTTTTTTCCCTTTCTTCCTGGGAGTTTATCAAAAACAGAATCTCAGGCCACTCCATAGGACTACTAACTCAGAATCTGCATTTTAAGAAGCTCTCAAGGAAACTTATGTCACATCACAGTTTGACAAGCACCAGTTTCGGTCTACTGTTGTTGAACTTGGCTGCACATTTTAAGCACATCGAAAGTTTTAACATGTCCCAGTCTTTAGAATATTTAATCAGAATCTATTAGACAAGGCATTAGTAATTTCAGTCTCCCAAATGATTCCAATGTGCAGCCAAAGTAGAAACTAATGATCTAGATAAGGTTTCAGCAAACTTTTTCTGTGAAGAACCAGATAGACAAATACTTAGGCTTCATGGGCCATACTCTCTCAATCACACCTACTCTGCCATTGTGACAAGAGAGCATCCAAAGACAAGGGAGGAATGAATGAGTGTGGCTGTATGCCAATAAAGCTGATGTTGGATGCTGAAATTTGAATTTCACCTAACGTGTCATGAAAAAATATATATTTTTAATTATTTCAGCACAGAAAAACCACCCTAAGCTTGAAGGCCCTCCCAAACATGGTGACTGGGTGGGCTTTGATCCTCGTTCCTTGGCTTACCCGTCCCTTAACTTTAGGTCACTTTCTTGCCAAAGAGGGTGGGAAACGCCCTGAAGATTTCCACTTTAATTTAGGCTGATGCATATGATTTACTCAAGTGCCAGTCACCAAATATTGATTAGCTTTTCTAATGCAGGAGCTTGCTTTGAGTACCCCCAAGATGACTGTGGGCTAATAAAGAGAACATACAGAGAGTCCTCCCATTCAACCCCCCCCCCCCACTCAAACCCCACTTCCCATGTAGCTTTGAAGACTTCGGTCAACACAGCTCAGTGTCAATTTAGACTCCTTGCCTGCAGGACATGTCATTGGTCACTTCACGGAGTTTCAAAGGAGACAGAGAAAGCGAATCCCCTTCCCTGGAAGATTTCAAAAGGTAATGGGTGACAAAATGAAGGAAACTGTAAGAAGGTGGACATGTAATCACTGACGCCTGTTAACCTTCTTGGTGGCATTTTCACTCTGAATAGGGAACCAGTTATGTGAGCACCTGGTTCTTGATGCTTGAATCTGATGTTCAGATTAGCAATGCGCTTTAATTGGATATTCTTGTGCCTGTTTTCTAAAGAATTGACTCACAGAGCTGTGTGGCACTCAAGGGGGAAAAAGGTCGTTTACTTTTTCTCCTCTCTCCCAGCCTTGGTGCTGTAGTTTTGTGTGTTCGTGAGTGTGCTGTACTATACGAACGACTTAAAGCCGATGGCTGTGGATTCCCTTTCCGTTAAGGTTAGGTGTGGCAGGCCCCGTTTCTAGCCCCAGCCAAGGCCCTCCATCCGCTGCCCCCTCCACTGAGGGGCGCTGCAATCACTTGGCTCGGTTCTGTGGGCTGCCTTAGGGGTCCGTCTTGAGATTTCCTTTTGACTCTTTCCTGATGACGTTAAGAAGGAACTCTCAGGTCCTAGTTGCCTTTAAGACTTTTCTAATGCTTGCTGCTCTTCTTTGTAACATAAAACAGTCTTGGGGCCCAGGGTTTCCACCAGTGTCCAGCTGACATTTAAAGACATTATTTTGTGTTTATTGCACTAATCTTTACAGTTAGCTGTAACTCTCTTCCCCATTTACAGCAGTGACATATAGTTTTCAAAGTCAATGTATTTTGCATGCATAAAATACAGGCAAAGTGGATTAATGGCAACCCACTCCGTTATGCTTGCCTGGAGAATCCCATGGACAGAAGAACCTGGTGGTCTACAGTCCATGGGGTCATAAGCAGTCAGACACAACTAAAGTGACTTAGCACACAAAGTGGATGGCACAAATATATTTAAGTTTATAAAATAAGCTAAATTAACTGTTTACAGTAACCAAGACGTGGAAGCAATCTAAATGTCCTTTAACAGAGGAATGGATAAAGAAGATGTAGTACGTATATATGGTGGAATATTACTCAGCCATTAAAAAAGAATGAAATAATGCCATTTGCAGCCACATGGATGAACCTAGAGAGTACTATACTGAGTGAAGTAAGTCAGACAGAGGAGAAATACTGCATGACATCCCTTTTATGTGGAATCTAAAAAGAAGTGACACAAATGAATGTATTTACAAAATAGAAACAGACTCAAGACTTCTAGAACCAGCTTATGGTTGCCAGGGGGGAGAGTGGAGGGGAGGGATAGTTAGAGAGTTTGTGGTGGACACTCTGCTATATTTAACATGGATAACCAACAAGGACCTACTGTATAGCACATAGAACTCTGCTCAATGTATCACAGCAGCCTGGATGGGAGGGGAGCTTGAGGGAAAAAATGGATACATGGACGTGTATGGCCAAGTCCCTTCCCTGTTCACCTGACACTATGACAACATTGTTAATTGGTTATACCCCAATACAAAATTGTTAATTGGTTATACCTCAATACAAAATTAATTGTTAAAAAATAAATGGAATTACGGATTCATGTCAATGTATGGCAAAACCAACACAATAATGTAAAGGAAAATATAAATAAATAAATTTTAAAAAATAAAATCACCATTACAAAAAAATAAATAAATGGAATTAAATAAAAATACTATGCTCCACTTAAAAAGGAAATGATAATTATATGATGAGATAGGTGTGTGTGTGTGTGTGTGAGCTAACTTAAAAGTGGTAATCATATTGCAACATGTAAATGTATCAAATCACCATGTACACCCTAAACTTACAAAATGTACGTTTATATCTCAGTTATAGCTCAATTAAAAAATTAAAATGTTATATAAATATCCTGTATCCATGCACAGAAAGTACATATCACGAATTGTGACCTGGTATGAGAATAACTAAAATATGAGGGAATGATCCTTGGGAGGAAGGAGCAGGCAGCTACTACAGCTCAAGGTCAAATAGTTGAATGAACCTGGGGGCACAGATAGCCTTGCTAGGGAGGTAGTGTGGAGATGGGGCTTCCCAGGCGGTCCTAGTCGTAAAGAACCTATCAGAAGGAGACATAAGAGATGTTAAGTTCAACCTCTGGGTCAGGGAGATCCCCTGGAGGAGGGCACGGCAATCCACTCCAATGTTCTTGCCTGGAGAACCCCCACCAGGCAGGCTACAGTCCATAGGGTCACAAAGAGCTGGACATGACTGGAGTGATTTAGCATGCATGCACACAATGGGAAGACGAAGATGCGGAAGGCAGATGTGAGGGGTGACCGGGCAGGTGTAAGAGATCAGCCCTCAAAAGGTCAGATCCAATCAGAAGGCCACTGAAACTGAACTCTTTAATCATCCACAAAATGTGTTAAGCTTTGGGAAATTCCTGGCAGTCCAGTTGTTAGGACTCCGAGCTCTCACTGCTGAGGGCCTGGGTTTGATCCCTGGTTGGGGAACTAAGATCCCACAAGCCACGTAGTGTGGCAAAAAAAACCTTTAAGCTTTTAGGAGCCTCTTCTGGTAATTGCTATTTTTAAAGTGAGAAAAAAATAAAGTAGTAAAGAAAACTATTTTTCAGTTTCTTTTCTAATCAACAAAAAGAAGGCAATATATGTTCAAAGAATACAGTATTTGTTTGAATGTGGAATTAGAAACAAAACTTGTGAAGTGTTTTAATAATGAATAGTTAAGAACATACTAAGGGCTTCCTAGGTAGCACTGGTGGTAAAGAACCTGCCTGTCAACGCAAGAGACCTAAGAGATGTGGGTTCGATCCCTAGGTCAGGAAGATCCCCTGGTAGAGGGTATGGCAAGCCACTCCAGTATTCTTCCCTGAAGAATCCCATGGACAGAGGAGCCCAGCGGGCTATAGTTCATGAGACTGCAAGGAGTCAGACATGACTGAAGCAACTTAGCATGCAAGCACATATTAAGAGATTAATAAATGTTGTATTAATTAATAGTTAAATAACATCTGTCAGTTTACAAACAGCTTTTTACATACATTCTCTAAATTTATAATATGTAGGTAGGAATAATTGTCAGCCTTCTTTTTTCTCTTTGTTACATGTTAAACAATATGTGACCCAGAGAGATCATGTTTGTTTTCCAATATCACACAGGTAAAGCTTGAGTTCAAGTCGTCTGGTTCCAAATGCCACCTTCTTTCGTTTTTGTTTTTTTTAACCTGGCTCTGCATGCAAGAAAACATCCACTTTCAAAGCCCCAAAAGTTTAGAAATGTTTTGAGAAGAGGAAGGTACATGTTTTTATCATTTTAACAATCCATCAGCAAATGCTTCTTGAGGCTTAATATGCTCCAATTGCTAGGAAGAATGTACACAAAGGAGTATGACACACTTTCATAAACACAAGAAAAGTCAAGCAATCAAGAGGGCACTTCTGGGCTGCTGTGAGTGGTCTTTGGATTCTGCATCCCGGGTCAAACAAGTGCAGTTTGACACCGTCGTGGCAGCCACAGGGCTTGGAGGGAAAAGGACTTTCTCAAACAGGAATTGTGAAGACTTTTAGAAAGCAACAAAGTATTTTAATTCTATCAGAATTTAAAATACACAGATCCTTTCAGACTGAAGGGAGCTTTTAGGGTATTGGTAATATCCTGTTTCTTGATCAAGGTATTGGCGACATAGGGGATTCAGACTGCAAAACTTCATCAAGCTATGCAACTTGTGTATGTAATATTTTAATGTATATTTTTTCTGCATTTAAATTTTAATAAAAGATCGAACAATAAAAATAGACTGCCTGATACAGTAATCCTTTTCCAAGGAGGTTATTCCAAAGAAACAGGATGTTCACTGAATCAATTGTTGGGGCAAAATATTGGAAACAACATGAATGTCCATTGATACACCAATTATAGTACATCTCATGTGAGGAATGGTATTCATTTATTGAAAAGAATGAATTATACTACTTGGAAAGATTTTCATGTTGGTTGTTGTTGAGTGAGATCTAGAGAGGTGAATATAATTTCGTTTAAAAAATCCCACAGAACTTCCTTGGTGGTCCAGTAGTTAAGAATCTGCCTGCCAATGCAGGGGATATAGGTTTGATCCCCGGTCTGGCAGTATTCCACATGCCTTGGGGAGACCAACCTTCTGCACCACAGCTACCGAGTCCACACTCCCCAGAGCCCATGCTCCCCAACAAGGGAGGCCACCACAATAAGAAGCCCAAGCACCGCAACTAGAGAAAGCCTTCCAGCAACAGCAAAGCCCCAGCACAGTGAAGAAAACCCCACACACATAACAGGACTTCCCTGGGGATCCAATGGCTAAGACTCCGAGTTCCCAACGCAGGGGGCCAGAGTTCAATCCCTGGTCCGGGAACTAGAATCCCATGTGGCAACAAGGATTCCACGTGCCACAGCTAATACCTGCACAGTCAAAATAAATAAGTAAAAATAAATATATAATTTTTAAAAAGTAAACATTTGCAAGTACAAATATATAACTATGTATTTTATATATACATATATCATATTTTATGAACACCAAAAAATAAGTGATAACACAAAGAAGTTAACATTGATTTGTGGGAAAAGATGAAGGGGATAAACTTGTTTTTTATGTCCAAAATGAAGCAAGAAAAGACATTTTTAGAAAAATGAATCAAGAGTCATAATGGAATTTTTTAATGTTATTTTTTAATGGTTTTAGATTACAGAAGATTTTCCATATACCTCAGTTCTATTAGTAACATGTTGTACTATTATGCTACATGTGTTACAACTAATCAACCAATATTAAAATATTATTAACTCAAGTCTGTAGCTTACTCAGATTTTCTTAGATTTTACTCAATGTCCTGTTTCCTGCTCCAGATTCCAACTAGGATAACTGCCATGTCTCCTTAGGCTGCTCTGTGACAGTTTCTTATGTTAGATGCTCAATAAACATTTGTTGAATGAATGTTAGATGGATGCACAGATGATGGAGGGATGACTGGATGCATGGATGAAGACAGACAAAAATAGTTCCAGAATCTGACTTGTGAAGCCTGGTAACCCTACCAAGTCACGTCTACCCATTAAGATCTATCCTGAAAAAGCTCCTATACTCTTTTGCTATGATGCGCTTCCAAACTCAGTTATTTGTATAATGTTCCTTATATTAAAAACTTATATTCCTTGTTTCTCCACTGGAAAGTCACATTTGTGTTTGGGTAAAGTATTTACATAATTAGATTCATTGCTGCTTCTGGAGGTTTTAGAGTTACCCCCTGCTATTTGCATTTATATTTGAGAAAATTGGGCTTTCCTGGTCTCTCAGACATTAAAGAATCTGCCTGCAACTCAGAACAACCAGGTTTGATCCCTAAGTCGGGAAGACACCCCCTGGAGAAGGGAATGGCTACCCACTCCAGTATTCTTGTCTGGAGAATCCCATAGACAGAGGAGCCTGGCGGGCTATAGCCTACGTGCTTGCAAAGAATTGGACATGACTGAGCAACTAAAGTTACTTGAAAAAATCAGATCTTATGTAATTATGCATGGTTTTCTCTATGTCTTGTGATCACATTCCTTGGCTTCAATGGAAGAGGATTAATCCAAACCAAGAGGCGCTCTTAGAAACATTGCCATCTCCTAATGTTGTCCCTAGCACCAGGCCCTGATATACTCTTTGTATTTTTTTTAGGAGGATCCTCCTTTGTGAAATACTGGACACTTCCAGCCCCTACAGAAGCTGGTAGGTGAACCATGTGACTCACATCGGATACGCATAGCAGGGCTTGTCACCTCAAAGGGCTGACAGTATTCAGTATGGCAGCAGCAGGGTCCAGGGTCCACTGAATGGTGAAAACAGGTTTGCAGCAGCAGCTGAGTGTCTCAGAAGGTTCCTGTGGTGTGCCCTTGGCAGGTGTTCCCCACTGCTCGACTCTCACGGCTGTTTCCTGAAACTGATTCTCTAGCCCTCTGGTTGATTTTGTGAACACAATATTCTTCCAGTAAGTAAGTTATCAAGAGGCTGTTTCTGTAGTCGATACTGTGACAGTCTCTCCAAATTCCCTTTCAAGCCTGAAGGATTTCTTTTCTCAGCTGTTGAGCAGGCTGCAGGCACGCAGCGCTGGGCTGTCAGCCCGCCTCAAAATTGCCACAGCTAAAGAGCCTCATTACCCAAGGTCGTACCCTTTTCACTGGGGCATCTGAATCCAGAGATGAGCCAACACGGGGCAGAAAGACCTGGCCCCTCACCCCAACTCAAGTGGGATTGCCAGGTAAAATAGACATTTTGAAACAATTGCCCTAGTTATCTGGTATAGGTTATAAATGGAAGGATGAGGCAGAAGGTAGATGCCCCAACCCACTGCAAAGGAAAGCAATTGGAGATTCGTTCTCTATTGACCGGAACTCCAAGACAAGAACAGCAGGATAATTAGTGCAAGGAGGCTGGCCCCTGCCAGACCACATAGTTCTCGTTCTCAAAGTTGAGAAATCTCCCCAGCCACACAAGTGCAGAAAGGCTCCTTGGAGGCAAAAGGGAAGTTATGGCAAGTAATGTTCTACCCAGATGCCTTCTCAGTAAAACCCATCTTGGTTAAGAGATGTCTGTGCACACACGGGAGGATCCTGAAATAGACCAAATAGGGGGTATGAACCAAGCAAACCAAAATAATTGGCCAAAGGAAATCTGGAAAAAACAACCCATAAAAGTAATTCAAACTGCCATGAGGGCGTGACTCAGGGACCCTCCTTCTGAGTCTGCCCGCGTGCCTATTCCCCGGTACTGTACTGTTCCTCCTAGTAAATGCATTACTTCACTACTTTCTGTCTTTGCAGGAACTCTTTGTTGCAAAACTGAAGGACCCTTGTCACTGACCACTGGTCTAGTGGCTAGAATCTGGTAGTTTCACCACCTTGACCCACCCTCAGTTTCTGGGTGGGAACCCAGACCGTTTCCAAGTCATTGCAGGCCCAGACCACCTGAGATCAAGAAAAGCAGCTGGGAGACTACAGCAAAAGTCGAATAGTCAGGTGAGAGGTGGTACCTACTGGGACTAACGAGGTAGAAGGGGAGGCAGAACTGACAGGGCCTGTTGGTGGGTATTAGCAAGAAGGAAGAAGGAAGAACCACCCCCGGGTTTCTGGTCTTAGTCATTGAGTGAATGGTGATGTCTTTCATTAAGATAAGATCACTGAAAAAGACAGAGAAGTCCACACATGATCTATTTCTCACAAAAGCCCTTTAACCAATCTGAAAACTGAGGCAGGGAGAAATAGCTGGCTCCTTTCCAGCCAGTACATAGTAGTAGAGGACCAAAACCCTGATCTGAATACTGACCTTGGCAACTCTGGGCTGTCACAGCAAGCCACCAGAGTCTCATCTGCACAAGAGGCCCTCTGTCCCCAGAGAGATAGAGTACAGGAGGGCTCATGCTAGATGCTGAGGTTAAAAGAGATGGAGGAGATGAAGCTACTATAATGCTTCAAAATACTGATCAGGAAACTCACTTCAAAAGGTTTTTTTAACTCCTATCAAAGACTGTCTGAAAGAGCATAAGACAACATCAGCTATTCTTTGGGATGGACGAGTGATGCCTCTTCCCAGCTACAGGGAAAGCTATGGGGCTGGAGGGTTGCAGGTGGGCCCAGCTGGGATTCCAGTGGAGCATTGCTCCGCCATCAGCTTATCACTACCAGGCTGTTCTTTGCCTGCCCAAGCAGCCGTTACTCCAGCCATGATCAGCTACCCGCTGCTTTCTGAAGGGAGCAAGCTCTTTCATGCCTTTGTCAAAGGCACTGCTATTCCCTCTATGTGGGGGCTGGAAATGGGGTTCCTTCCCAGTCTTATACCTGGGGGCCACACCTCCTTTGCCTCTAGGATTTAGCTCTAAAATTAGCTCCCCTGTGAAGTTGTCTCCACTTCCCCAGGCAGTGTGAGTCACCTCTCTGTGTTCCCACAGTGTACTGTTGAGGCCTGTGTTATGGATTTAACTATCCCCACTTTGCAGATGGGGAAAATCTGAGCCTATACAGCAACTGAACAGAGAGGAAAGGTGTGGGGCTGCAGGCGAGCACTAGAAAATTCTGTCTCACTTGAGCCACACTGGGAATGAGAGTTTCCAGATGACCCTACCAGGCCTGGCTGGGCGAGGACCGGAGTCCAAGAATGATGACAGTGAAGGTGGGATCAGAGAAGGCCCACTGAAGATGGTAAAACCTGGGATATTCTACGCTCCTTCTCAATCCTCTTCTTGCAACTGTTAACAAGCTGAAATGATTCCTCAATGTGTCTTTTCTCCGGAACTTCCAAGAGGACTGGGGATGCGAGCACCTGACTTTGTCTGTCTTCCTCAGGAAGACCCTCAGTGTGGCCCTTCACCACAGCACTGTGCAAAGTAAATGAAAGAGAACCAACCCATGCTTTCTATCTGTGATGGATTCTTACCAACATTTGCATTAACAGAATCTCCTATTTGTGCAGCACCCTACAATTCAAAAGCTGCCAAACTCTTTCAACTGTCACACAAAGTCAAGGTAATTCTGCTGTAAACTCATGTTACACACAACCTCCTAGACGCTGGCTACCCCAACAGGAGGTCACAGGGCCAGGACTAGACTCCAGGTGCCACCAACTCTAAGTCCAGGACTCACCTAAAGAATGACTGACAGATGCTCTCCGAGGAAAAGGCTTGCTTCCACTCTTCTAAAAGCCTGAGAAAATCCTAATTGCTTGACCTTCAGAACTCAGGAAGACCATTTTGACTGTGGTTTGTGTCCTGGCCAAAAAAAGCATTTATTACAGGGCTTTGTGATGATAGCAGCCGTTTGCAGCATGCGCTAACCAAACCAGGAAGAGCTCCTTCATAGGTCGATAAGTAATCTTGCTTCTATAAAAGAGAGGTGATTCCAAAGAAAATAAACATACAGCAAATTGCTCCTTGTAGTAGGAATGTTCTAGTGTGTGGGTATAATAAGAAGCATTTTATAAGAACAGAGGACAATGCTGTTGGGGGATAGGAATAGGAGATATTGTTAAAAAAAAAAAAACAACAGCAACAACAACAAGAAGAAAAAACAGAAAAAAATACCAAAGAGGAAAAATCAGCATTGAATCATTGGCAAAAAGAAAAAGATGTAGCATGTGGTCCAACAGAAAGGCTTTGAAATGTCAATGATGAATTTTTTTTTAACAACTTGAAAGTAAAAATGAAAGCATATGAAGTTCTGAATTGAATCAGTATGTACTGAACCCCGCAGGGTGATTGTGCTATGGGAGACATTAATGACAAGAGAGAGAAAAAAGGCCATAATAGCTATATTTATTCAGTTCTTGTTATTAATATACTCCAAGCTGTCCTAGGGCTTTCAAGATATAATCCTATTTAAAAAGAGGTAATCCCATTTAAGGTGCACAATGACCCTTTAATTGTTTTGTTGATTGTACAGGTGAGAAGCTAAGGCACAGACAATTTAGATGTTTTACCCAAAGTCACTTAGCTGGTTGATGATGAAGGTAGGATATGAACCTGAGGCTCTTGAGCTGATGTTCTTATTTCTACCACCCAGCATCTGGTATAGGTGACCTTCCTTGACAACTCAAGGTTTACAAGGTTAGTATTCAGATTAACCTATAAAAACAATGAATCTGTCTGCAATGTGGGAGACCTGGGTTCGATCCCTGGGTTGGGAAGATCCCCTGAAGGAGGACATGGCAACCCACTCCAGTATTCTTGCCTAGAGAATCCCCATGGACAGAGGAGCCTGGTGGGCTACAGTCCATGGGATTGCAAAGAATTGGACATGACTGAGTAACTAAGCACAGCACATAAAAGCAAAGAATTCTACAAAATGATCCTAGCAAATGTGTGTGGGAAGAGGAGGTGTAGAGAGTGGAGAGAACTCTCTGGAGTCAGAAGTGATAAAATACAACTTAAACTAGCTTAAGCTAAAAGGGAGATTTTTGGCAGTTGGCTGAGGTGTCTCTCAGAATGAAGGACGAGCTAAGCTGTGGAGCTTAGGAAACAAATAGTCTCTGAAATTTCAGTTCCTGGAACCAAGGATTTGAAAGGTCTCAGGACTCTCCACCTTTCACTCTGTTTATTTCCTTGGGTTGATGTCATTTCTCCTATTGAAGGAGTGTTCCTTCATGGGATTTGCATTGGCCTCTGGTAGTCCTGTGATCCCAGTTTATCAACCAACTTCACAAGTAAAGAGGGAAAAACTCTCTTCTTTCCCTTTCCCCACCCCCACAGTAAAAAATATTCCCAGGGAAGAACTATGCTTGGTTCAGCTTGGGTCGTGTGCTCAACCCTGGGCCAATTACTGTGGTAGGGGCAGGGGTCTGTGATTGTCAGCTCCCACTCACTAGGGTCGGATGGGTATTTGGTGGAGCTTATCCCAGAAGAAAGGAGCTGCTATGCTGGAGAGTTAAAAACAACAAATGTCCATGAGAAACTGGACTACTGGCAAGAAAATTACAAACATTAGAAGAGATGCAAAAAGAGCCAAGATCAAAAAATTTGAAAGCAATACTCAATAAACTTTGGAAACTCTATATAATGAAAACAGGGTTTAGGCATGATGAGTGGATATTTATCTAACAAACTAGAAGGTTTAAAAAGTAATTTAAGAAATGCAGTAAGATGCCAGCTCTGAAACCTTTAAATAGTTCTATTATTAAGGCAGATGCATTCTAGGAAGGTTGACTAATGCAGGGTCATGCTCCTAGTTTGTGCCCACTAAATTATTAATTCATTTTGATGATAGAGTTTGTTAAAAATTATTGCTTGCAGCACTTACATATTTATAACATATATTTTTAGCAGAATAATTTGCATATGCCAAGTTCTACATAAATGCAACCAATACTTTATTAGAGTCATTGGGCTTATATTAACTCTTTCATATATGCATTTATTGATTTATCTGATGGTTACCAATGGAGTGGATTCATTATTTCACAGGCTCTTGGGCATGTCTGGTTTCTTCCCCCAAGATGCTTAGAGTACAGGGGAGGAGACAGAGCGATTCATTGATTGTGCCCAGACAGGTGTAGAAAGGGCACTAGTGCCCTGCCAGGTCCCCCCTTTAAGACTGAGACACTTGCCCCAATGTATAGCTCACAGATGAGTCCACCCTCAGGACTTGCCCTTGGCTGATGGGAGCTGCTTCTTCCAAGGTTATGTCCACCAGAGTTGGGTAGTCTATGTGCCGTGACTGGTTAATGACTGAGCACTGACAGGGTACAATGGTCAGCCTCCTTGCCTCCACTGGAGACGGGCACTGAAGGGTCACCCCAGCCCTCAGCTCCTGGTGGGATCAGCTGAGGCCTCTGGTGCAATGGCATCACATTTTTTCAACTCCTTCTTTTGTCCAGTCTTGTTTTGCTCACTCCCCTATAGACCTTGTTCCCGAGAACTCTCTTCAGGAACTCTACCTGCAAACCTCCATTTCTGAGTCTATTTCACAGGGAATCCACCTAAAACAAGGTGCAACTTAGAAAACTCCACTCAGAAAGAGCAATCATAGTCACAAAGTTTCCAAAGCCTGCTTTCCAGTTAGAAGAAATCAGTCACCTTGGAGCAAGTCTTTGTTTGGAGAAGCATCACCTGGATGGTTTCTCCACACTGTGTAAATGTAAGAAAGAAGGTACTCTTTGCTCTGCAGAAAGAAATTATAAACTATTCTTAAAAAAAGATATTTTTCAGAATCTGTATTTATGTATTTATTTTGCCTGTGCTGGATCTTCGTTGCTGAGCTTGGGCTTTCTCTAGCTGTGGTGAGCGGGTTCTCCTCTTTGCTGCTGTGCGGGGGCTTCTCAGTGTGGTGGTTTCTCTTGTTGAGGAGCACAGGCTCCAGGTCGGGCACACAGCCTCAGCAGTTGTGACAAACGGGACCTAAAGCATAGGTTCAGTAGCTGTGACACACAAGCTCGGTCGCTCCACTGCATGTGGAATCATCCCAGACCAGGGATTGAACCCCTGTCTCCTGCACTGGCAGGCAGATTCTTATCCACCGTACCATTAGGGAAGTCCTGTATAGGATATTCTTTGTAGCATGAGGAAGCCTGGCCCTCTCAAGTGTCACAGTGTATAGAACTGGTCTGCTGTGGAGAAAGAGGATAGTTTTGCATAGGAGACAAGGAGCCTCCTGAGAGGAGAAGCATAGAGACTAGGACCCTCTCCTTTGTGAAGTTCAATGCTATTATAACCTCTCTGATAAATGGGATGATCTTTATTGAGGTCTGCTGGTGAGAGAGGAGGAAAAGGTCTCAGAGAGGAACTTACCAGGAGCAAAGGGGGAGTCCCTGGGCAGACTCTCATGTCCCAGCCAACCTGGGGTGGAGGGTGGGCTTTGAGAAAAAGAGTGAGCACAAGATTGTAAGTTACAGAGCTATACTTCTATCTGAGGGCAACACTGAAGGAATGAAGTCACCTTGTCCCAGAGGGCTGTGTGGCCAGTGAGGAATATTAACTTGCAAGACTACCATCTCAGTAGTAGACGAACACACACTATTTTACAAAATCAACTTTCACTATCCACCCTGTAGAGTAACAGAATCAGTTGAAGTGGAAAACAGGGGTGTACCAGGGCACTGATGAGGTTTTCCAGTTGTACTTCTTGAATGTGAGCAACTGGTTCCCAGCAACTGGGGAAAGGAGGCTGTGAGCTATTTATTTAATGCTCAAGAGAGATGTGATTATATTGGCACTTTAATATGGTGAAAGGGGTTGTACAGGTTGCAAATAATTCCAAAATGAAGGGAGTTGTACTTTAAGGAGGAATGACTACTGTCAGAGAGAAAGCCTTCCCAGGGCGGGTGAGCCAAGTGGGGTCCTGTAGGCTGAATAAGAGTCCAAAGGTGGATAAGGAGGTGTGGACATTGGTCAGAAGGGCCTTAGAGATTTCCCAGCACAAAATCACAGAGAAAAGAAGGCACATTGTCTCCTGCAAACAGCCTGCATGAATCTGGAGCCCAGGAGGAGGACCTGCAGGCAGGGTGAGACTGTTGGAAGGCCCTAGAATTCAGCATAAGACATTGATTGCCAACTCTTGTTGGGAAGAGCTGGAATTTCTGATTTTTATCAGATTTTATCAGATTTTTTAAAGTTGGCAATTATGTCAAAAAAAAGCATTGCAAGAGCTAAAACAAAACATCCTTAGAAGAGGTCGCAGGCTTCTTGTTCACGGAAAGATCAGATTTGCATGTTAAAAGTTCACTCTTATATATGGAATTTAGAAATATGGTAACGAGAACCCTGCATGCGAGACAGCAAAAGGAACGCAGATGTATAGAACAGACTCGTGGACTCTGGGGAAGAGGGCAAGGATGGGATGATATGGGAGAATGGCATTGAAACATGTTAATTACCATATGTGAAATCAATCACCAGCCCAAAGCTGATGCTTGGGGTTGGTGCAACGAGATTTCCCGGGGGGGAGGGAGGAGGGAGGGGGTTCCTGGAGGGGGAGCATATGTAAACCCATGGCGGTTTCATGTCAATGTATGGCAAAACCAACACAATAAAGTAAAGAAAATTTAAAAAAAAAAGTTCACTCTTGGCAGTACGATTAGAGAAAGTAAGATATTTGACAGGAAGACTGGTTAACCCAACAGCAAATATTTTGAGACTTCTATATGTGGCGAGAGCTGGAATCACAACAGTGGGCTGTGGACCTGAACTTGGTGTAGGAGACAAATCTCATCAACAATCACACAGTGTGTAATTAGGCATAATTACAAATGCATAATTACTCCAAGGAAGAAAAGGGCAGGGCATAAATTGTGGGGAAATATGGAAGACAATAGATTAAAGAGGTATTTAGAAAGTTTGGCCACAATTTTAGACATGGAAATGAGAGGAAGGGAGTTTAAAGGTTTTACTTGGGTGAGTAATTAGATGTGTTAGAAAGAAGTATATAAACTTTGTCTCTATTGAGAGTTTGATAAACAGAGTAAGCATGGTTTAAATAGGCAGAGCAAAAGAAGGAAAGCTAAGCCCTATTGGGTTGGCAAAAAAAATTCGTTTGAGTTTTTCCAGAACATATTACAGGAAAACCCAAATGAACTTTTAGGCCAACCCAATATATTTTAATGTGTGTCCTGAGGCTTCCAAAATGTTGCATTTGCTTTTTTCTAAAGATAATACTTGCCCTGTTTACATCAAAAGGCACTTGAATTAGCCTGGATTCTCCAGAGAAACAAAATCAGTAAGAGTATAAAGAGAGAGAGAGATTTAGTTATTACAAAGAATTGGCTCATAAAATCATGGAGGCTAACCAGTGTCCATGTCTATAGTCAGTAAGCTTACGACCCAGAAACAGCTGATGGTGTATTTCTAGTCCAAAAGCCAGCAGGTTCACGGCTCAAGAAGAGCTAATATCTCAATTCAAGTCCAAATGCAGGGGAAAAAACTCATGTTCACGTCCAAGGCAGTCAGGTTCCCTCTTATTTGAGGGAGAGTCAGTCATTTTTGTTCTGTTCAGGCCTTCCTCAGATTAAATGAGACCCACCCACATTAGGGAGGGCAGTCTGCTTTATGCACTTTATGGATTCAAATGTTCATTTCATTCAGAAACACCCTCACAGCAGCACCCAAAGTTTGACCAAATATCTGGGCACCCTGTGAGGTAGTCAAGTTGACATTTAAAAGTAATTGTCACAGCATTTTTGAGTATAAAAAGAAATAATTGATATGAAACTACCTTAGATAGTTCAAGGCTATACAAATCTAATGAAGTAAGTAGAGTAAAAAATTCATTTTCTATAATGTGTGTGTTGCATATTCTCCATTTGCCCCTCTTGCCCTGTGCCTGGCAGGCTGATCTCCACCCACTGCAGTATCTGGACTCCCTGACGCTCTGGTTTCTGGTTGGGAGGTATGGCAGGAGATCAAGAGTAAGTGGCAAGACTGGGCAGGGCGTTTATCCCCCATACGTGTTTCCTCCTTGTGGCTTAGGTCCCGCTTGCATCCCCTCATCCTTGACTGCAGCTCTCTCCCTACCCAATCAGGTCTAGGCATTCTAACGTCCTCTCTGGGCTTGAATCTCTGGGTGCTTCTCCATCCCTTACTGAGTTCTTACTGCTGCCAAAGATCAGGCATCTAGCAGCTGGACTGATAATGTTAATATTCAATTCATATTTAAGCTCTCAAAGGAAATTCTTGTCCATTCTCTCTCTAATCTCTAATCAACTTCTTGCCATCTGCTTTCTCATTCAACTTCATAATGACAACTTTAATATGAACATGTGTTTGACGCTCCAGAAACTGTCCTAATGTAGAGAGAAGACCTGTAGAAGGAAATGGCAACCCACTCCAGTATTCTTGCCTGGAGAATTCCCTGGACAGGGGAGCCTGGAGGGCTGCAGTCCACAGAGTCGCATGGAGTCGGACATGACTGAATGACTAACACACAGAGAGAAGACCAAACTGCCCGCTGAAAGGAGGGCATGCTGCTTAGAGATGGAGGGCGTGCTGTTTCTGGATCCGGCTGATATTCACATATATCAAAGCAACTGAGAACAGTACTCATTTGAGTAACCAAACTTCCTCAAATACTGGGTCACTTCTTCCTTGGGATTAGGGTGAGGGCCCGAGTACAGTGCAGATGGTCATATTCTTGGGCTGCTCCAGCCCGGGCATGTGGTCAGGGTCTCTGCAGGCTTCTTTAGGGCGGTCTCCTCTGGGGCCTCGAGGACCACCTTGCGCATGCGCTCGTGCACGCCGGAGTGGGAGCTGAGGGCGGACTGCGGCACGAGGTGTGGCACGCCCAAGCTGCCAAGGCGTCCACCGGCCAGGAGAACTGAGCCTGCGATAGATCGATAGATCGATAGATCCGTTTGTGACACCGAGTATCACACAGGGAGCTGCGGCTCTGCTCCAGCGAGTGCTGTCTTCCTGCCCGGTTTCTTCCATCTTCACTGCTGGTGCGCTAGTCCATCCCCTCTCTCCTGGGTGACTGCAGTGACCTTTTAACTGGACTTGATGCTCCTGTGCTGGATATTTCTCCTGGTTTCCGAGATACTCTGGTGGCTCAGACAGTAAAGAATCTGCCTGTAATGCAAGAGATCAGGCTTAGATCCCTGGGCTGGGAAGATCCCCTGGAGAAGAGAATGGCAACCCACTCCAATATTCTTGCCTGGAGAATCCCATAGACAGAGAAGCCTGGCGGGCTGCAGTCCATGGGGTCACAAAGAGTTGGAACTGAACCACTAACATTTCTTTCATGTTTTCCAGGATAAGCTCTTCTCTGTAATATGGGTTTGGAATGGTGCAAAGGAAATCGCCCCACCTCCCAGCTAAACTGGCTTCCTCTTAGGTTCAGTGTGAGGCATTAAAAGGAGAAAGAAAAGTGGAGGGAAAAGAGAAGAGACTCTTTTCTCGTTTTTCACTTCCTGATTTTCAAGGTTGCTCCACAGCAACATATAATTGGCTTCTGCTTCCAGAGACTTCAACTGCGCCCAGCACCCCAACTGCGCCCAGCACCCCAACTGCACCCAGCACCCCAACTGTCCCCAGCACCCCCAGCTGCCAGTAGTAGTCATGCCACATTCCCTCACCTGCAGAGCTGTGTCCCTGGGAGAGGTCTCTTTTGTGGAAGGCCCCAGTCAGACAGCACGCCCTCAGAGATCTGAGCAGGACAGTGTTTCCTTCAGAAATGCAAGCACTGGGCCCCTAGAGCCCTTCTGCCAAGCAGCTCTACAGGTGCCACACCTGTTCTCCAGTTTTAGGAGGTCAGAGCTGCTTCTTACAATTATTAATCCCTAGATTACTAGTCTTCTTCTTCTTTTTTTTTTTTTCTTTTCCTTTTCCTCTTTCAATCTTCTAATGCCTATGAAAGCAATTCTTTATATTAAAGCCCCTCTATTTGAAATATCAAGTGTGATTTCTGTTTCTGATTGGTCCCTGGCTTACACCCCTTCTAATCCATTTGCCACTTAGCGGTTAGTTATCTTTTGGAAATGGGCTTCAGATTGCATCACACCCGTGCTGTACTAGATAAGATGCTCGCTTTCAAACCACAGAAATCAGCACCGGCTGACTTTTAACAGAAGGATTTACTGAGAGTGACTGTGGAACTCAGAGCATCAGGAGGAAGACCGAAAAGCAACGTATGGAGGAAGGCCCTGGAATGGCTTTTGAGGATGTGGCCCCTGATTCCTTTTCACAGGACACTTACGGGCATCCAGGTGCCAGTGGACATTGGTACCCACATGCTGCTCTCTGCTGCCCTACACACTCACCCCCACGCACTCCTGACTGTAGCGCTGTCCCCTGAACAATTTCTAACTGACCTTGCATCTTTGAGACGTGACCTCATGATTCACAGCCCCAAGGAGAAGCACGGTTTGGCCTTTTTCTGTGTGCTGCTGGAGAGCAGAGAAAATACATTCTCCTATCTTTGGCTTCTATAAGCCCTGGAGCTAGGATTCTCACCTTAGTTTTGTGATTCCCCCAAATGAGAAGGGCTTTTGAATGCTGGCTAGCCAGTGACAAATGTCTGCCTAAAACCCTCCACCAGCTTCCCCCATCGCTTAGAATAAAATCCCCAGACCTGACATGACCTGGCCCATCAAACTTTCTGACCTTACCTCACAGCCTCTCTTCCTGGCTTCAGGTCCCAGTCCCATGGAGTTTCTATCCCTTCAACAGGCCACACTCATTCCAACCCCAAGGAACTGCTTTTCCCTCAGCCTTCAAGATCCCTTCCTGCTCCTCTCAAGGAACTTCCTTCTCCCTTTCAAGTCTCAGCTCAAGTATCTCTTCCTCAATGAGACCTTCCTTTCCCGCACACTTCTTTCCTTTGCAGCGCCTGTTTGTGCCTGGTATTCTCTTGTGGGTTTATCTACCTCCCTCTCCTTGCGGTCAGTTCTGCAATGTCCCAGTACCTGGGAGAGTGGCTGGCTCAGAGCAGGTGCATTTTGCTCTAATTCTCAGAGCAATTGATGGACGGATCCATCCATTCAACAATTTGATTTTTTAAAAAAGCTAAACAGTTTTGTGACGGAAGCAATGGCAAACAGGCTTACGTGAATGCTTTTTTAAAATAGTTAGCTTTTTGACATTTCTTATGGAAGTCTTACTCAGGATTTAGGGCTCTGAGGTGGGTCCTAAGGGGGCTGTTTTGATCATCTGGAGAAACTGAAGGCCTCCTTTTAATGGCTGTCTGCTGAGAGGCCTCTATTTTGTGAATAATAGCAGAAGGTAAAGTTTAGGTCAGGGAAACCACAAAGCTTGCCACATCATACTGAGCATGAAAGAAGCCAGATAGTATAATTGTTATGCTCTTGGGTGTTAAATAGACCTGAGTTTTACTCCCATGTCTGATTCCTATTAGCTGTGTGTTTCCTGGCTCTTTTTCAGCTGTGTGACCTTGCGCAAGTCACTGACCTTCTCTTTGTTTCAACCCTACATCATAAGGTTTTTGTGAGGATTGAAATGAGTCGATATGTACAAACCACTTAGCAAAGTGTCTGGTGTTTAGTTAGCGTTAATAAAGCATAGTTTAAGCACAAACTCTTATTATAGTTAGCATCATGTTTGTCTGTTAAGAGGGACTTAAACAAGACGGGAATTTATTTATCTTTTATATAAGTCAAAGACAGGCAGCCCAGGGTGGGTACAGCAGTTCTGCAGTCATCAGAGACCAAAGTCCCTTCTTTTTCCATCACCACCTAATACATGCTTTCTATCTTCAAACTACAAAATAGCTACTGAAGCTCCTGTCACCACATCTGCATTTCAGGCTTCAGGAAGAAGGAATGGAGAAGGATCTCATGGCAGAGTCAATACTCTTTAAAGAATCTTCCCAGAAGGGCCACATAGTATTTCCTTTTGCATCACATTGGCTAGAATGTAGGCACTTGATCACCTGGCTATAAGGGACACTGGAAATGTAGTTTTTTAACCACCTCAAATAAAATTAGTCCTGTGTTATTAAAGAAAGGGGAAATGGATATTGCACCATGTGCAAATTATTTAACTTCTCCAAATTTTAGTTTTGTCATTTGTGAAATGGTAACAAAATGGTGTTGAAACAATATTTCTGTGTGTTTATATGTTCACTATGATGGATACTCTTTATGTGAAGAAATATATCCACACACACATATATACACATACACACTGCATATGTCTATAGAAAGTCTGGGAGAAAACAGTCAGGGTGTGACAGTTAATTCTGTGTGGTAAAATCACCCTTTCAAAAATTATACACATATATATTTGGCTACCTGGGTCTTAGCTGCAACATGCCAGATCTAGTTGCCTGACCAGATATTGAATCCAGGTCCCTTGCATTGGGAGTGTGGAGTTTTAGCCACTGGACCACCAGGGAAGTCCCAACATCACTCTTCTTAAATTTATCTGAAATAAGCATTTGAATTTTGTTTAGTAGAAAAATTCTTAAAATTTAAAAATAAGGTATTTTATGTATTTTGAAGAAAAACCAATGAAGACATTAACTATATCCCTTCTGTTTTCTGAGCATCTTACAAGCTCTTTATCTTATCGTTCCTGTAAGGCCCTTTAGAACGAAATCTAATGGAAGGATGGGGGTATAGATGTGTTTGCATGGTGGCCGAGCTCTTGATTTCAGTGTCTAGTAGATATAGATTTAAATCCCAGCTGTGAAGCTTCCTGGCTGAGACACAGATGTTAAGACAGGTCATCCACAAGCCCAGCCTCACTTGGGCATCTGTATGAAGGTTCAGGGGCCGAGGCATTTCAGTGAGCTGAGCACGTGTATACAGTAGGTGATATAAGGTGGTGAATGCAGCAAGCAAGCAGCTGTCATCATCAGAATGTAACTCAGAATTGTTAAGTGCCAATGCAAACCCAGCATCTTTTTGGCTCATAATAAAGATTGTAAATAAGTTATTAATCTGAGGCTAAGCATCCACTCCTGTGAAGATCTGAGGAAAGGAAAAGGTTAGGTTGCTCTCGGAAATTCAGCTGAAGTTGGTTTAAGATATTTTCTAGTTCAATGCATGCACGTTTCATGGGACAGGCAGTCCTCTAAGCCTTTGGCCTACCAGCTTCTGAACTTTGTTCTCCAAAACACAGATTCGCATCCGGTCCTACCCTATATCCTTTCTGATGTCTCTGTGGTCAGCTGGTTCCATCTACCCCTGACTGTGCCCACCTCTCGTGCATTGCCCGCTGGAGGCTCTTAAGCCCTTGCCTTCTCTACCTCCATCTGGCTGCCTCCCCCCGCCTCCAGCACTGCTGACACACTGCCAACTCCAGGGTTCAGCCTTATCATCTTGGACCTTGCTCCATCAATCATCACTCTCACCATGTCTCCAGGCACTTGCCTTTCAGTCTATAAACATGCCTCAATCTCCCGTAGCCTTAAAAAATAATTTAAAGATGAATAACCATGGCTTCACGTCACTCTCTATAGCAGCCGCCCCATTTCTGGAATCCCAGCGTCTGAGTGGCCAGGAGTTTGGATTCTTGAGACCTCGGCTCCCAGTTCTGCCACTTCTAACTGTATGACCTTTTGCTTAAACTTTCTGTGCCTCAGTTTCCTCCTCTGTAAAGTAAGGCTCTAGATATTATCTCCCAAATGCATTAACACAGAAACTTGTCCTACAGAAGGTGGCCCGTAAACGTTAAGGATGATCTGAGTCCTACCTTCTCACCTCCCTTTTGTCCTTGAAGGCACCAGAACCTGGCGCAGGCCCAACCACCCCTGAGATCCCGCTTTGTAAAGGTCACCTATGACCTACTACTTGTCAGTGTGTGGCCCTCTGTTCCAGGTGATGTTGCTGGTTACTTCCTCCTTCCTGCAACTCTCCAAGCGTCATCTGCTGCCACTTCCTGCTGCAGACGTTGTCATGCCCTGGTTACAGTGAACGGACGAACACACACGGAGCTAGGGTTTGTTTCTTACCTTTAGGTCTTTGCTCTTGCTGAAACTGGATCACTGCCACTTCCATAGAAGTCGCCTCCCCACACCTTTGGGGCCCAGCCTCAACTGGTCCCCCTTACCCTCCAGATGCCCCTATCCCTGCTGCCTTCCCCTGGTAATTCCATTTAGCCTTTAAGACTCTGCTAGGACCTCACTTCCCCAGGAATCTCTCCCGAACACCCTCCTCCCATTAAAGCTGAGTTAGGTACCCCTTCCTAGTGCTTACATGACCCTCATCTAGTTCATACATTGCGTTACAATTCTGTCTTCTCTCCACCCCCAAAATGACTGTGAGCAATCTGGTGCAACTTTCAGAATCATTTCTTATTCTCTGAGTTTCTAACACTTGACATGGTTAATAAATGTATTATATATGGAATGAAATAATCAATTTATTAATATCAATACTCATCTACATCCTTGAGTTTTAGGTAGTAGGATACAGAATAGCTAGACTGACAGAGAGTTAGCAGGGGATGCATAAGGTTTGACAAGGTGTGGTAAGGAAGTTGGGGGAAGCAGGCAGAGTTTGGCAGGTGTAAGAGGGGCTGTCGTATAGAGAAACATTCAAAATGAAGAGGCCATGCCCTTGGGAAGGCTGCCTTCACTAAGCTCTTAAGTACTCTCACAGAATCGCTAGCTAAATGGAAAGCAAAAGAAATTTGAAAACAAAACTAAAGTATATACACCTTCCTTCTTGTTTTTTTTCCAAAAGAGCACAATTAAAACCCTATTATTTAAAAAAAAAAAAAAAGAAACCTTCCAGATACATGCTATTTGGTTTTATGCTAGAAAAATGAGAAAGAAAAATTTTGTTTCCAAAACCTTAGAAGAAATTCAGACCATTTTCCACAGGCTGATACATTCCCACAGGCACTGTTTATTATCCACTAGCAGTTTACTCTTTCACCTTCAAGCACTGAACCCAAAGAACATCTGTACTCTTGCTATCTTTGTTATCATTGCTTTTGCCTCTGACATGAGCAATTATTGAGATTCACCATTCTTGGAACCAGTTATCGCTTCAGAAGTAAGAGGCCCTGAGCAGTAGTACCAATGACTAAGTTTTAAAGAATCAGAATCTTCATCTTTCTTTGTAAACAGATAATGCATTCATGCAATTCAAAAGACTGAAGAGTGTACAATAAAAATTTTTGCTTCTGCTTTGTCCTCTAAGACATCTTCTGGTTATACCAAAGAACATATACACATATACACTTTTCTTCCCATTGCCTGCTTTTTGCTCGATGTTACTATACACCGATCTTGCACCTTGCTTTTCTCACCTAAGAGTCAGTACATAAGGAAAATTTCTCACTTTATTTGTACATTATATAGATATTGGAGGAGGAAATGGCAACCCACTTTGGTATTCTTGCCTGGGAAATTCCATGCACAGAGGAACCTGGTGGGCTAGAATCTATGAGGTCACAAAGAGTCAGATGCGACTGAACGACTAAGCATCTATATACATATAGTACTATTGATATAACCACTCCCCTACTCATGGATATGCTTCTGATCATTTGAAACTCAAACAGCACTGTAAGGAATAACCTTTACAGGCATCATTTTGCACATGTGACAAAGTATCTGTAGCAGAAGTTCCTACAAGTAGTTTAGCTGAGCCAAAGGATACAGTCATTGGTGATTCTATTAGCTCTTGACAGTGTTCTTTCCAGTTGTACCAGTTCACCCTCCCACTAGCTTCCTTCCATCTCCACCAATGGCCTCAGCTGACTTTCGAGGCTTTGCCAGTTTGGAAGGTGATGAATAGCATCTCAGTGTATTCAAGCTTGCAATTTTCTTATCATGAGTATGGCTGCACTTTTTTCCCCCAAGTCCTCAGTGCTATTTATACTTTCTTCTCTATATATAAAATCATGTTAACCACAACAATGATGATGAAATTGACGGGGGCACTTATACCTCCCAGGGAGGTTACAGACATCTCATTTATGCCTTTCAACAGTTCTGCATTGGAGGGACTGTTATGATCCCAGTTTACAAATGGGGAAACTGAAGCTTAGAGAATGGAAGGGATTTGCCCAGGGTCTCACAGCAGCGAGCGGCAAGGCCAGCTTGAATCCAGGCTTCTTTGACCACAAAGCCCACATTCTTAAACTCAAAGCACCTCCACTTGCTACTCAACAAACACAACAGAAGTAGAGGCCCTGGGGCACTGACTCTCGGATTATCTCCCAGACATCCTAAGGATGTGGCCTGCTGAGGGCCTCTCACTCTCTCGCCTCCTTTTGAGGTTAACATCTCCTCGGGTTCTTGCTTCCTTTTGAGATGCGCTCACAGGGGCCCACGGAAATGAGACCCTGATTGGAACCTTCCAGAAGTGCAGTCCTGTAAGAGAAGTGAGTGGGCAACTGCACTGGACGCTAGCTCACAAATAGCAACCTCAGGCCTACGAGTGAGGAGGAAGTAAGTTCATTCATTCAGCAAATATTTATTGAACATCTACTATGCACCCGGAACTGTTCCACAAACTCAGACACACGACAGCGAACGAGACAAACCAGGTCTGTGTTCTCATGAAACTTATGTTAGACGAAAAATAAACAAGAAACAAAATGATAGCGTTAGAATAGGAAAAAGGAGTCCAGAATGGTGGTGGCTAAAAGACAAGGAAGGGAAAAGCCCGCAAAAATAGAACAAAGGAAGGTCCCAGGGTTTGAGGACCAGAGTGAGGACCTCAGGTAAATCAAACAACACTTCTGGCTAGCCCAGTTTACATAGGGTAGGCCCAGGAGGAAGAGAAAAAAAAAAAACATATTAAAAAAGGGGCCAAAATTGGGCTGGGGGCCTTTCTTCTCTTTGCATCTTTTGGGTTGGCATGGCTTCACACCTGGAGGATGTATTTTCCTTTACTTTCTACATTAAACTGAGCTGTAACACAGAGCTGTAACACTGGCCTGTCCGAGGGCTATAACACTGGTTCGTCCATCACTTCAAATTTTTGTTGTGACAAGACAGAACCAAGAATATTACACACTCCCCCAACAATAGTAATAAGGACTATTCTATTAGAGGGTTAAAACTGTGTGATTTGGTAAAGAGAGGCTGCTTTGAATTGGTGGATAGGTGAAGGCTTCTCCAAAGGAAGTTACACTGAGAAAATAAATGATCTGAGGTTTGGGGGACAGCATCACAGACAAAGGAACAGCCAGTGCAAAGGTCCCATGATGAGAACAAGCTGGTGCATTTGCAGACAGGAGAGCCTGGAGGTAGGGGGAGGTGGGGCTCGGGCAGAGAGGTTGAACTGGCAGGTGTGATCAGATCTCACCTTGGGGTTCTCTGGATCTGGAAAGAAACCTGGCTTCCTGTGTCCAGTGGGAAGCTAAGCTGAGAGAGGTTTAAACTGGTATGGGGGTGGGGATGGGGTGTGTGTATGCGTGTGACATAATATGATTTAATTGTTTTTAAAAACAATCACTCTGGCTGCTATGAGGAGAGCAGATTATAGTAAGGTGAGAGAGTAAGTATGGAGACGAGTATGGGAGACCAGTAAGTATGGGAGGCTATGGAGGTGGCTTGGACCAGAAATCACAAAGACTTAGACCAGAGTACTACTACCCAAACTTTATTTTTTTTAAAAAAATGGTTAAGATGGTACATTTATTTTTATTCACTTATTTATTTGGCTGCATTGTGCAGCTTGCAGGATCTTAGTTCCCAGACCAAGAATCGAACCACCTGCACTGGAAGGCAAATTCTTAACCACTGGACCACCAGAGAAGTCCCTACTCAAACTTTAGAGGGCATCAGGAATCCTCTGGGGGGCGCAATCCTCAGAGTTTCTGATTCTGGAGAAGACTCCAAGATTTTTGCATTTCTAACAAGCTCCCAGTTGACACTGCTCCTGCTGGTTTGCCAGTCACACTTTGAGTAGCATGAGACGAGACAGGAGATGGAAGAAGGGGACAGATTTCAATACATTTTGGAAACCCAAGTCAACAGGATTTACTGGTGGATTGCCTCTAGGTGACAAGCAAAAGAGAAGAATCAAGGATGACTTTGGGGTTTTGTTTTAGCGACTGAGGAAATAATTGCAGGCACATACTGAGTAGAAAGTGGAAGGAGGGGCAGATGAAGAGGGAGAAACCCAAGAGTTCTGTTTTGGGAGTGTAAAGCATGAGAGGTTTCTAAGTGGAAATGCCAGTCGCTGAGTGGTGAGTTCTGGTGTTGGGGTGAAAGGTCAGGACTACAGAGACCTCAGCATAAAGATGGGATTTAAAGTGATGGGACTGGAACGGGTGGCCCAGGGAGTGATGAGACTTGGGGAGAAGGAGCATGGGACTTATCCCTGGGTATCCAGCACCTAGCAGTCAGGTAAAGAAGAGGCACCAGTGGGTAAGAAGACAAACCAGACTTAATGTCATTCATGCCATGGGCAGAAAGCCTTTTGGGAAAGATGGAATGGCCAATAATGTGGCTGGGAGCAACATGGAATGTGAGAGATCCAAAATCTCAAAGTCATCCTTGACTCTTCTCTTTCACTCATTCCCCAGAAGCAATCCATCAGTGAATCCTGTTGTCTCTGCTTCCAAAATATATTGAAATCTGCCCCCTTCTTCCATCTCCAGTATAGTCCAACACTACTCCAAGTGTGATTGGCATACCAGCAGGGGGGAGCACCCTCCAGGAAAAGAAACGGAGAACCTGCAGAAGTGACTAAGGAACTTGATGGACTTCCCTCGTGGTCCAGTGGCTAAGAATCCACACTCCCAACGCAGGGGGCATGGGTTCAAGCACCAGCCAGTGACCTAGATCCCACATGCGGCAACTAAGAGTTTGCACACTGCTCCAAAGATTGAGGGTCCCATGGGTTGTAACCAAGATCCTGCGCAACCAAATAAATGAATAAACATTTGGCGGGGGTGGGGAAGGAACCTGGGAATCTGTTGCTCCTTGTAACCTGAGATGGCCCCATGTAGCGAAGTGACAACACCTCAGATCTATTACAGCTGACTCTGCAGCCAGCCTCTTGTCCTAGAGGGCTAGGAGCATTTGAAGAGTGAGAGAAGAGACAGATCAAGTCTCAGGTATTGGGCCTGGAAAGGAGAAGATGGGTAGCAGAGGTCTTGGGATTCAGGTATGATAATAGATGGCATCTCGGACAGAAAGGCTGCGCCATTCTGGGAGCTTTCTTCCCTTTCATCTCCAAGAAACGAGCGTCCCTTCTTCCATCCAAGAGCAGTTCTTCACCCACTGTTTGTGAGCCCTGGGCCGCCTGCCGAAGCTGAGCCCTGGCTCCACTGGCTGTCTCCTCCCTCGTCTGTATTTTGATGGCTTCCTCTAGCCTGGCTCCTTCCCCTCAGACTACAATAATGCTATTCCAGCCTAAAAGAAAGCTCTGTTCCTCCGCCCTTCCTCCCCTGCAGCTACTGCTTTCATTGCTTTTACCCCAAACTTCCTACACCAAGGCTCATGCTTCCTCACTTTCTTTCCCGACAGCACCCAGTGGAATTTGGCTTGGGTCCCTGCCACTGTCTCCAAAGCCATGGCAACCTCATAGTCACCCAACCCAGGGTCTGATCCTCCAGGTTCTGACCTCAGGCCATCTTCCTGCTGTGTTCACACAATGGCTACACATTCCTTCTGGAAACTCCTGCCTCCTCCTCTCAAAGTCCTCACCATCCCCACCCAGTGCCTCTCTCCCCACAGTGTGGCCTGTTTGGGGAAGGAAGGGGACATGACTGTGGGTTCCATAACTGGTGGTCTTGTCTCTTTCTCTGCCCGCTCCCAGGTGATCACATCCAGACCCTTCCATGATCATCTGTGATCTGATGACTGGTGACAACTTACACTGCTATTTCCAGCTGCCCACGTGAGATTTCCATGTCCTGCAGGCATGTCAAAGATGTCTAAAACAAAACCTCACCCACAGTGTGCACTTAAGAGATGGATATTAAGTACATGTTTATTGAATGAACTGCTTTCTCCTTGCCCACTCCAGCCTCCTACATGTTAAAGAAAAAGCTATAGGGCTTCCCTCATGGCTCAGTGGTAAAGAATCAACCTGCCAATGCAGGAGATACGGGTTCGATCCCTGATCTGGGAAGATCCCACAAACTGCAGAGCAGCCAGGCCTGTGCATTACAGCTATTGAACCCCTGCTCTAGAGCCTGAGATCCACAACTACTGAGCCCACGTGATGTAGCTACTGAAGCTCTTGCAGCAACAAAGACCCAACGTAACCAAAATTAAAACAAATAAAAGTATTTTTAAAAGTCTCACTCATCTTTTAAAAAATAAAGAAAAAGCAATAAACAATAAACAAAGCATAAACATGTCTTCCCCCTCTGTCTGAACTAGAGGAATCCCCTCACACCCTCCTCTCTCATACATCTAATTGCTCACACAATGTTGTTAATTCTGTCTCCCAAATGTTTCTGGAAATGTTCCTCTTTCCTCCTTTTCATTTCTGTGTGTGTGCTTAGTTTCATGTCTAACTCTTTGCGATCGCATTGACTGTAGCCCACCAGGCTCCCCTGTCCATGGGGATTCTCTAGGCAAAAATACTGGAGTGGGTTGCATGCCCTCCTCCAGGGGATCTGCCCAACCCAGGAATCATACCCAGGTCTCTCCCATTGCAGGTGCATTCTTTACCATCTGAGCCACCAGGGAAGCCCTACTCTGGTGCAATTATCCTTGTCCTAGCTGACTAACAGTAGCCTTACTCACTGGTTCTCAAAGCTGGCTACACATTAGAATCACTGGGGAGATTTTTTAAATTCTGACACTCAGCCCCACTCCAGATTAATTCCCTCAAAATGTATAGTGGTGAAGCTGGAGCACTGGTAGTCCTAAAAAATTCTACAGATGAAGGACTTCCCTGGTGGTCCAGTGGCTAAGACTCCGAACTCCCAGTGCAGGGGGCCTGGTGGGGGACCTAGATCCTATATGTTATAGCAAAGACCAAAGATCCCTAGTGTCACAACTAAGACCCAGTGCAGCCAAATAAATAAAATAAACAGATATTAAGGGAAAAAACAACTCTGCAGATGATTATAACGTGAAGTCAGATTTGAGAACCACAGATCATTTCCTTCTCCAGTATCCAGTATTTCCCTCATGACCGCCCCCCGCAACAAATCTGATCTTAACATTCTTCTGCTTTAAAACTTCAGATGACTTCCTATATCTTACAGCATGATTCTTAACTTGGAATCCAGTTTCAAATAATTTGAGAACCCCAGTTAATTATACACCAAATATTGTGCCCATGGAGAAGATTGCTCCTGTTCTCAAAGGTATCTGATTCAAAAAAGGTAAAGGATTATTAGCCAGGTAGGAGTCAAGAGTTATTCAACATTTACTGTGTGCCAGGCAGTGTGCTTAGCACTTTATATACACTAGCTCATTAACATTCAAAATTAACCCATAAGTAAGAGTATTACCCCCATTTTACAGATGGTGGTTAAGTAATGTCTCCAAGTCGACAAACCCTTGAAGTCAAGACTTAGATGCAAACAAAGCTACTCTTTACCACCTCCCTGGTTTGCAGGACTAAACCACACCATTCATTGGAGCAAACAAAGCTTTCTCCACCTGTCTAATTGGAAGCAACCCTGCTCCCCTATCCAGGCTCCAACCACCCACTTCAATCCACACTCTGGCCCATGCCTCTGTCCTGCTTCCAGGCTGTGACCACTCCCTGGAATGTCCTCCCTGCACTCCTATGCCAGGCAGAATCCTAGTTACACTTCACAGCTCGGCACAAATGTCCCCTGTGACTCTCTGAAACCATCTCCCTCTGACACTTTCCCAAAGGGCACTCATTATGGTGCTTTCAGCATCTGATGATAGATAGTGGGATTCACCTCCCCCCCTGCCAGGCAGAGCTCCTTGAGGAAAAGGGCTGTCTTGTTGACCTGCAGCTCCCCAGCATCTCACAGTGCCCTGGCCCATGGAAGGGGCTCAATGAACATTTGTTGAAAATAACATAATTTAAGTGTGCTTTCTACTTAGTAGAGAGTACCCAGGTTCTAAATACAGAGAGTAGGCCTTTGTCTCACGAGAATGACGTTTGACAAGTTCTTAAGTTGCCAGGATGTCCTCACCGATCTCATCGGGTTATTGTTAAGATTAGATGAAATAATTCTTTAAAAGCACTTTGCATTGTTAAACAATGCAAAAAGAAGGCCTGATTATTAGCTAACACTCTGCTCACGTCCAGTGGCTAATGGACCATTATGAATGTCAGGAAATGCAGATTTAGCAGCCACCAGTTACATGCCTTAAAAAAAATGTCTGTCATCTCATTGGCATCTCCTGCTCAGAAACAAACAATGTCCTCATTGCTGCGGCATTCTGCACAGCTGAAATAGCCACACCAGGAATGCTCAATTGAATTTATACTTACTATAAATTAGTTTTATAAAACATGTCTCAAGTGTCTTAAGAGGTTCAAGCAAAATTGCTTTGTACAGGGGTGAGAGAAAAGAGGCATCAGAAATGCAGTTGTACATACGTGGGCTACTACAAAGCTTCCTGCTTTTGGTGGTATCCTACTGAGCCAACCCTGAAATAGAGCACTTGGGAATGGATGAGATAAAAATTAATCCTTTAATGAAAATTAAAGGCAAATTTAATTTAATGATAAAAATTTAATGCTTTAATGAAAATTATGGCAAATTCCTGAAGTTTGAACCTAATTTTGAAGGTTCTTATACTTTCTAAGCACTCTAAAAGGTTACCCTAGCTTGCCCTACTTGCTAATGTAAAGACTGGGATATTTCATATGTGGGGAGTGATTTCCAAGCCCAATCCTACAGACTGGTGGCAGAGAAAACTGTTAAACTGATAATCGAATAATATACCAAGCATCACAAGCACGTTAGTCATTTGTCAGCTCATCAGAGAAAGACAGACAGAAAGGAGAGAGAAAGAAAACAAGAAAATTTAAAAATTGAAAGTCTACAAGGAAAGGATGAGAGGAAATCTTACCCTAGTCTGAGAGCTGTAACTGCTGAGCTCACATGCTGCAACTCCTGAAGCCCGTGTGCCTAGACCCTGTGCTCTGCAGCGAGAGAAGCCATCCTAACGAGACCTGAGCACTACAGCAGAGTAGCCCCTCCCTGTTCACCACAACAGAGAAATCCCATGCATAGCAACCAAGACCCAGTGCAGCCAAAAATGTTTTTCTTAATGTGGAAAATACAATAACAATAACAATAATAAAAATATCTCCCTCATAGGGATATAGCAAGTCAATGGATTAGATGAATTTCTGGCCCTTGATGTGTACTCAAGCTGTGTTGTGTTTAGTCCCTCAGTCGTGTCCGACTTTCTGCAACTCCATGGACTGTAGCCCACCAGGCTCTTCTGTCCACGGGGATTCTCCAGGCAGGAATACTGGAGAGGGTTGCCATGCCCTCCTCCAGGGGATCTTCCCAACCCAGGGATCGAACCCAGGTCTCCTGCATTGCAGGCAGATTCTTTACCAGCTGAGCTACCATGGAAGCCCAATGAGTTCTCATATGTGTTAGCTATTATGACTAAAATAAATTTACTGAATGTTGATTATATGAACAGCATAATAGTACCCTCTGGTAGTTTTAAGTTCATTCTCTATTTAGCCTTCTTCTTCTCACTAGCATTTGAATATCTTTGTTCAACCACCAAAGACTATTATAATTATATTTTGGTGTGTATCAATTGTATCCCTTGAGTTTTGCATGGTGCATTGTTTTAAACAGCTATCCTGTATAGACTTCAGAATAAGACTTTCATTAGTTCCAGAAGCTTAAAATGAATCATGAAGGGTGGTGTGTATAGACTCAAGGGAGGGAATTCAGTGATAGATAGCTTTGAGATTCCATTAAAATCAGGATTTACAGTTATAATAGGAGGCTGAAAGTTCCCATGGATAAGCTCTATATATTCTGAACTGATTTCATCTCCCAGGCCTTCCCCAAACTCAGTCTTCCTCCTTTATTATTACAATCCACTTTACCCACCAAAAAGAACTCAGCCCCAAGCACTAAAATCAAAACCTTATGTGTGTCCCCAAGCCCTCGGGGCCGAGCTGCTTCTGGTATGTGGAGTGAAGAGGTGCTCTTCCCAAAGGCTCTTGTATTTGCAACCTGCAAAGAGCCTTCTGGAAGGAAACAGTGAGACCTAGGGCCTCTCTTCACAAAATAAAAGTTTATGTACTACCCCTGCTGGACTTGGGCTGAGGCTGGCTGGCAGGAGAGAGCAGCAGTGCTGCCCGAGGGGCTCAAGGGCGGACGGAGGTCGGTTCTGGAGAGCTGGCTCTGGGAGCTGCCCAAGCTGTGGGCCGGCAGCTCGGCCGGGAGGTGGGCCCAGGGGAGGTGGCCGAGTGCGAACGGAAGAGTCAGTCGCTGAGAGGGTGGGTCCTCTTGGCTGAGGTCACCGCAAATATCGCACAGGGCCTCTCTCCTCAGCCTGAGGCTGGCCCCTCTGTGGTGCCTCATTTGCTATTGTGTTCAGGGTCTGGCCTAGACTGTTGTGTTGGCTGCCGTTCATGCCTCAGTTTCTGCAGCAGGTCCAGGCATGGATGGAGCCTCCAGAGGAGGTGAGGCCTCCCCTGATGGAACCTTCTGCTTGGGGTCCTCATACCTTTAGTCACTGCAGAGGAGAAGGGCTTATCAGTAGACATAATGATAACCAGGACTGATTCCCTAAGACTCGGTGAGCTCCTCTGGGGTTTGGTAAGCATATTCTAAGAAGGACACCCAAGAAGGAAAGGAAAGGAGGAAGGAAAGAATGTATCGTCGTATGTGCTTGAATACATATATTTTTAAATATCTCTGGAAGGATACATAAGGAACTAGAAAGACTGGGACTTCCCTGGCAGTCCAGTGGTTAAGACTCTGGGCTTCCACTGCAGGGGGCTCGGGTTCTATCCCTGGTTGAGGAACTAAGATCCTGTATACTGAGGGGTGTAGCCAAAAAATTGAAAAAAATAAAGAAACAATAGTTACCCTTTGCAGGTGGGGATGGAAATTGAGGGCTTCTCAGGTAGCACTAGTGGTAAAGAACCTGCCTGCCAATGCAGGAGATATTAAGAGACACAGGTTTGATCCCTGGATCAGGAAGATCCCCTGAAAAAGGAAATGGCTACCCACTCCAGTATTCATGCCTGGAGAATCCCCATGGACAGAGGAGTTTGGCTGGCTATAGTCCATGGGGTCTCCGGATGTGAAGAGCCAATTCACAGAAAAGACCCTGATGCTGGGAAAGATTGGAGGTGGGAGGAGAAGGGGGACAACAGAGGATGAGATGGTTGGATGGCATCACTGACTCAATGGACATGAGTGTGAGTAAGCTCTGGAAGTTGGTGACGGACAGGGAGGCCTGGTGTGCTGCAGTCCATGGGGTCTCAAAGAGTCAGACACAACTGAGTGACTGAACTGAACTGAACACAGGAAGGCTGATCAAGGATGCCTAGAGAAGAGGACGGAGTCATGGAGAAGGCACAGACCCCATTCCCAGTGCGAGTCTGGGGTTCCCACAGCATAGCCACTGGAAAGGGGCATGGGAGAACCAGCTGCCTGGCGTCTCTGCAGAACTGAAAAGAAATCCAATCTCATTTTGGACCTCAAGCTTGTAAGGGAGTTGCAATTGCCATCTTGTGCCTGCTGCCTCTGAAATGGCCCTTAGATCTGGGCTTTCGTCATCTCTCACCTTGTGTACTGACCACCTTCCAACTGGCTTCCTTGTGCCAAGGTTCTAATCCCTTCAATCCGTCCACCAGTCTTTAAATTTCTTTGTGGAAATGAAAACCTGATTGTGCCTGTCCAGGAGGGTCCCCAAGGATAGTGTCCTTCCTCGATTTCCCCTGGAGCACATGATAACACCTCAATTCCTTCCAAGTCCTTGGGGGATCCTGTCACTCCACCACTCACCCTGCTCCACCCACACCTGGCTGCTTGTGGATTTCTGGATGGCCCATCCTGTCATGTTCTGTGGCTTTCCATATGATGCCCCTTCCCCCGTGAAGTCCCGCTTCCTGTTTAGTCACCCTGGAAGACTGCATTCTTTCATCAGGATTTGATGGAAACATCATCTTGTCTCTGTGATCCATGATCACTCCTCTTTTTGGCCCTAACTCTAACCTCAATCACTCTACAACACTTTGAACACACGCTTATTCATGTTTACTTTATTACTATTGTTTCTACATTTTTATCAGATTCTTAGCCTCGGGAGAGCAGGAGTTACGCCTTATTCATCTTTGTATTTTCAGTGTACAGAAGATACTTGGGTTATATATGGATGAGGGTTTTGTTCCGAATTACATCCTCAGGATTGGCCACAGAGAAGAACTGCTAAGGTACCCTGAGGTTAAGCTTGCCTTCAAGAATTCTGTAAACTTGGCTCTGTCCTTGTCTAAATAATGATGAAGTTTAAACACTGCAGTTGGCTCTGTCCCTGACTAAACAATGATTGGAGTTTAAACTCTAGCCAAATAAATCCTTAGCTCTTTTTTTAAATGCTTAAGTACTTGAAGGAGATGTGGCCTTATACCAAGGAACAAAGGAACAGAGTGGTTTTGTGTGCTGTGTGAATGCACTGGAAGTCAGGACATGTCTCATTCCTTAGTAACAGCGCAGTGATACCGTAGCAACAGGTAAGGGCCAATGGCAACTGTGTGTGGATGGATTCACTTTGGGGGAACTCCAAGCAGTAACGAGTAGTGTTTTCAGCTCCAGCTTGGAAAGCCAAGTGCGATTTTCACATGGTACTCCTCTTGGTAGGGTAGTTATGGTGACTGTCAATGGAATTATAAACTGCTGAGATGAAACCCCACAGAGCTCTTTATAGCATAGTTTTTGTGATTTTTTTAAAAATAGTAATAAGATACACATAAGAAAATTGATCATTTTAACCATTTAAAAGATATAGTTCAATGGTATTACGTACATTTACAATGTTGTTTAACCACTATTTTCAGAACTTGTTCATCATCCTAAACAGAAACTTTGTCTTCATTAAACCTTTCATTCACCTCCCCCTCCAGCTTCTGATAACCTACTTTCTAACTCTATGAACTGGCCAATGCTATGCACCTCATGGATTTACCAGGTGGCTTAGTGGTAAAGAATCTGCCTGCCAATTCAGGAGATGTGAGTTCGATCCCTGGGCTGGAAAGATCCCCTGGAAAAGGAAAGAGCAATGTGCTCCAATATTCTTGTCTGAGAAATCCCAAGGACAGATGGACGTGGCAGGCTACAGTCCATATGGTTGCAGAGAGTTAGCTACGACTTAGCAACTAAACAGCAACAACATACATAATACAGGTAGAGTCATATAATACATGTTCTTTTGTGTTTCACTTAACATAATGTTTTCAACATTCGTACATTTTGCAGCTTGTGTCAGAACTTCATTCCATTTTATGAATAATATTCCACTGTACGGATATACCACAATTTGTTCAACTGCTCATGCATTGATAAGACATTTGGGTTGTTTCTACCTTTTAGCTGTTGTGAAGAATGCTGCTATAAACAATGGCATACAAGTATTTTGAGTCTTTGTGGTTAATTCTTTAGGGTATATACCTAGAAGTACAATTGATGTACTGTATGATAATTCTATGTTTACCTTTTGAGGATCTGCCAAACTATTTTCCAAAGCAGCTACACCAGTTTACATTCCCAGAAACAACAGTCATGGTTTCTTTATATACTTGCCAACATCTGCTCTTTTCCCTTTTTTTTTTTGATAATAGCCATCCTGATGAGTTTGGTAGTTTTGAGTTGCATTTCCCTCATGATTAATGATGTTGGGCATCTTTTCATGTGTTCATCAGCCCTTTGCATATCTTCTCTGAAGAAATACCTACTTAAATCCTTTGCTCATTTTTTCAACAGGTGTTTATTCTCTTGTTGAGTTATAGGAGTTCTTATACATTCTGCATATTAATCCCTTTCAGATAAATGATTTGCAAATACCTTTGGAAAATGTTAAGCTTTTTATATAAAAAAAGTAGTAATGTTATACTTACTAGCCAAAGTGGTGATGCCCAGATTTTCCAATGCTAAAATGAAAGCTATGTCACCAGCTAGGAGAGGCACTTCCCTCCTGTCAGCACCTCAGAAGTGGGGGTAAGCGACCGATAGCAACAGGTGGCAAGAACGAGAGCCTGGGAAGGTCAGGCTGGGAGGGCAAGGATGATCAGAGTGGGAGTCTTGTTTCAGAAACTCAGAGGTTCAAGGGTTCCCCCTCCCTGTGCCTCTTGCCACCGTGGATGTTGCCTAGAAAAGTCTCTTCTGAACCCTCCTCCTAGAGCCTACTCAGAAACATCACTTTTACAGAATTTGCCATCTGGAGAGAGAACTCCCCCACACCAACTTCTCACCTCCTGACCCTGTTCCCCAGTCAGGAGTCACGCAGTTATTTTAGGCCAGGCTTTCTTTTCACTTTGTTTCTGGGGCCTCATTCATCTGAGGCTGACAATGAGGTTGGTGATGAGATAGCTGAAAGTCCCCATCTCCCCTAAAAAAGAACTGCAGTGAAGAACAAGGGCTCAGGTGTTCATTGTAGCGCCATGATTGAGCTCAGTTTTTGAAGACAATGGTGGCATTTGAATCCTAAATCCCCTGTTTATCAGGCCTGTAATCTTAGGAAATCACATCTCGGTGCCTCGTTTGTTTTTTTTTTTTTTTTTTTCATATAGCAAAGCGGGATAATAATAGGATCCACATCAGAAGGCCAAGGTGAGGATTAAATGACAAAGTTCCTGGAATGTGCTTAGACCAGGGATGGCACGTTGTGAGAGCTTAATAAGCATTAGCTATTATTATCCTCACTCCCTCCAAGGTTCCTGTTAAGCTCTGGAATTGGTATGTTCCTGGGAGTGACCCTAGATGTTGTTTCGCCTGTGAATTTCTGCTCTGCATGTTTCCCGGATGACTGCCTGCATTTCCTACGAACAGGAGGTGATGCTACCGAGGGTGTCCAGCACTGGATGACATCAGAAACTGAGTCAATGTGCCTAGGCACAAGCCTAAAGAAGAGGGTGTCCCAGGGAAAGTGAATCACTCAGCCCCACCCTCTTCAGAGCATCCACAGTGCTGTGTGGTATTTTCCTTGACCACCCACGATAGCATCATGTTCACCTGGGAACTTGATATCATTGCACTGCTCTAGCCCAAAGTCAGTTATGGTAGCCACAACCCAACCATGGATTGGTCTGGCACGCCCAGGAAGAGACGCTTGAATGCATACTCTGACTCAGTCCAGAATCACCATGGCAGCACAGTTAGTTAAGAGTGTGGGTACTAAGCTTAGGCAGCCTAGATTTCTATTCAGGCTCTGCTATTCATCAGTTGTATAACATGGGCAAGTAGCTTAACCTCTCTGGACCCCAGATGTTATCATCTATAAAGTGGAGATCAGGGTATTACCCAACTCACTTTCTTTTATGAAGATAAAGAAAATCAATACGTGATACAGTACCTAGAACCAGTGTATAGTAAGTGAGCTCTTAAAAAAATGTATGAAACAGGCTTTCCTGGTGGTCCAGTGGTTAAGAATCTGCCTGCTAATGCAGGGGACACAGGTTCGATCCCTACTCTGGGAAGATTCCACATGCCGCGGAGCAGCTAAGCCCGTGTACCACAACTGCTGAAGCCTGCACACTCTAGAGCACATGCTCAGCAACAAGAGAAGACACCGCACGCAGACCATGAGAAGACCACGCACCACAGCTAGAGAAAGCCCACACGCGGCGACAAAGACCCAGCTCAGCCAAAACTAAATAAATAAAATCCTAAAAAGTATAGGTAATGCTCTGAATTCCTCAACCACTAACCACACAGTAATGGGAAGGAAATGAAACTATCAAAGAGAGACAGATGGAGAGGGTGACCCCCTATCCACCAGGCAGCATGTCTGGCTGTGTGGCGAGAGAGAAGATAGCGGGGTGCCACGCCTCGGGGCAGGCATTCAGAGGAGTGGGTGCCTACACTATTATGGGGAGCCACCTGCACAGTGGGGTGCAGGAAGCTAGCTGAGGTTTGGAAGGAAATAGAAGCCCCACTGGGGCTCTACAGGGGCTAGGTATTGGAAAGTCCCCAGGATGGGGGCATTCATTCCATTCAAAACATCTTGGAAGATCAGCTTACATTCGTACCTGACTGAAGCAACACCAACTTCATTGTTTGTTTCCACTGGGCTTTAGCTGGGAGATTGTTGTTGTTTAGTTGCTAAGTCAGAGTATGTTGCCATTTCCTTCTCCAGGGGATCTTCCCCGCCCAGAGATCAAACCCCTATCTTCTGCATTGACAGGTGGTTTCTCTATCACTAAACCACCAGGCAAGCCCAGATGTGGGAGATTACATTAACACAAATTCAAAGGCCCTTCCCTGGCTCTCTACCCCTCTGCAGCTTCCGGGCTGGGTTAGCAGAAGGCAGTGGCCGAGGGTGCTGCCTTCCACCCTCCTCATCAGGCACGTGTGGTCTTCACGCCTCCACTCAGTGTTCCAGCAACACTTGTGCTTGGCCCTGTGGTTTTCAGGTACTGAACTGCCACTTCTCAGGTCTCAGACCCCTTCTGGTTTTGACACGTTGGCAATGGTTGCCTTCCTGGATCAGCTGGCATTTCCTGGCGCCCATTTTCGTTAAATTTATCAGCCTGCAGCAGCAATGCAACCTGATGCTGAAAAGCACGGGGCTTGCAAACCAGATGACAGTTCAAATTTGCTTTCAGTTCCTAGTGGCCGTGTGAGTTTAGGCAAATGACTCCATCCCTCAGAGCCTTGCTGTTGAGTCGTTTAGTCGTGTTCAACTGTTTGCAACCCCATGGACTGCAGCACGTCAGGCTTCCCTGGCCTTCACCATCTCCTGGAGCTTGCTCAAACTCATGTCTATTGAGTCGGTGATGCCATCCAACCATCTCATCCTCTGTCATCCCCTTCTCCTGCCTTCAATCTTTCCCAGCATCAGGGTCTTTTCTAATGAGTTGGCTCTTTGCATCAGGTGGCCAAAGTATTGGAGCTTCAGCTTCTGCATCAGTCCTTCCAAAACATATTCAGGACTGATTTCCTTTAGAATTGACTGGTTTGATCTCCTTGCAGTCCAAGGGACTCTCAAGAGTCTTTTCCAAAACCACAGTTCAAAAACATGGGTTCTTCACCGTTCAGCCTTCTTTATGGTCCAGCTCTCACATCCATACATGACTACTGGAAAAACCATAGCTTTGACTAGACGGACTTCAGAGCCTTTAACAAAAGGCTCTGTTTCCCTGTCAACAAAATGGGATCGCCTGCACCTTCCAGCATTGAGGTGAGGATTGCAGGAAATAAAGGATAAGCGTTTAGTGCATACTTGGCAGAGTGAGGGCTAGATAAAATGCGAGCTATTATTAGCTGGCCCTGCCTGGCACATCCAGGCCCTGCAGCTGCTCTTTTGAATCCCCACCCCTGTTCCCTCATTTCTCCCAGGCACCAAGTTTTAGGATTAGTGTTAATTACTAATGTGTTGACATCTGGGTGGGGCACAGGTTTGTTTAAAATTGCAGATCAGTTTGTGACAAACTATTTCAGCAGTTGAGGCAACCAGTTGCTGCTGTTTGGGGAGGTAATTTGAGTTGGTGCCAGTGTGGAGACATGGTGGCAGGGTCCCAAATGCTGGGCTCTGTGGTTGGCACGAGGGAGTGCGCTGACCTGGGCAAGAACTCTAAGCGAACCTGCCCACAGGAAGGGGGGATCTGCTCCCTCTCTGTTCTCCATGTTCCAGTTGGGTAACTTTCAAGGGTTGGGTACAGCTGAGCCAGAAGCAGGAGGTACTAGGATTTGCGTTTTTGTGGGGTTTTTTTTTTTTTTTTTGGTACCAGGGAAACCAGACTTTAAATGACTGTTGTACCCATTCTTGCAAAACAAAACAAAAACCACCACCACCGTGACCGCACAAACCCAGGTGTCTTTGGCCCATCCTGAGCACAGTGTTGACCTCTGAAGGCTCACAGGCATGGCCACCCTGCCGGGGGTGCTGCTGGTGGCTGACCTCGACAGAACTGGAATGAGCTCTACTTGTCTCCCAGGCAGAAACAAAAGAAAAGACAGTTTGAGTCCTCTAGCTCAAAGGAAAACAGCCTTTTATCTCTTTGAGGTCAGCCTCTTCCCTTCTTGCCTAGCACAAAAGGGTCAAAGGTACCCAGGCTTATCACTCAGCCAAAGCCAGCTTCTCTTTGCAGAAAGGGAGCTTTCAGCAATCTTGGCTAGTTACAAGTGAACCAGATCATTCTTCCTGGAATCCCTGGGGGCCAATACCTTTGGAGCCCCCAAAACTCCTTCCCACCAGGAAGCATGGAGCTCCAGCCCCCGGTTTCATGAAAGCTGGTGTACCGTGGCCGCCATGTGTACTACAGCGCACTTCCTGTGTGCAATCCAAACTGGGGCCTCCTGTTGAAAGGAAGGGGGGCAGAGGAAAAGGAAAGTGGGAAACTAAGAAAAAGCAAAATTCCCCGTGGCATTTCTAAGTGGGGCTGTAATTATACACACAGATGTATTATCTCCTCTAAAAACAAAGCCTGTCACTTTATTATTATTATTATTTGGCTTGAGATTGACCTTCCGAAAAAAAATCTCCTAAGAGAATCCTTAGTTTTGGTTTTCTCTCTTTCTTTCCCTTTCCCTCATCTGGCCTTAGCATCTTCTGTTTTACTCCCCTCCATGGACATTTTTGGAGGCCGGCAAATCAGCCCAACTAGGCAATAGCTGAGCTCGGATGGGGAAGTGAAGGTGACTGGACAGACAAATCTGGCCCCAGCTTCAAATCTCACACAGTATTCCCTGGTGGCTCAGTGGTAAAGAATCAATCCTTGGGTCGGGAAGATCCACTGGAGAAGGAAATGGAAACCTACTCCAGTATTCTTACCTGAAGAATTTCTTATACAGAGAAACCCCCTACAGCCCATTAGGGTCACAGAGTCAGATACAACTGAGCAACTAAACAATAATTCTAACAGTTGATGCCTCTGTCTGGGAACAGCAAGAGAAGTAGTGAGCCACTGGCTTGTGAGTTTTTTCATGGCTTTAGTGCTCAAGCCCGGCAGCTCTCTGCAGGTCTCTTGGGGAGACCTCAGAAGCAGCCCACTTGACCCAGGCCTCTCTGTTCTGTCCCTCCTACAGGGGTCCAGCCATGCCTGGAGTGAGCAGAGTGCTGACATCAGGACACAAGCAGTTACAATACTATGGATGAGCCTGAGTACAGTATACAAGGGCCTTGGGCTGGCAGCGCCTAGTGACCGGGCAACACGCAGCTGAGCCCAAGAGACCTGGAAAAGGGATAGTAAAAGGAATCCAGAGTCTCCCCACCCACAAATCCTTAGGCGTGTGAAATGAAATTCATATTTCACAGCAAGACAAGAAAAATCTAAACCTACAAATTCTCCTCTGGGGGAATTCCTTAGCAGTCTAGTGGTGAGGACTCCGTGCTTCCACTGCAGGGAACAAAGGTTCAATCTCTGGTGGGAGAATTAAGGTCCTACAAACCATGTTGTGTGGCAAAAAACCAAAACAAAACACACACACCTTCTCTGCACGTTGTGTACCTGCATTAGGCATCAACCAGAAACCCCTCCAGCTCCACCCGCACCCCCAATCGCCACAAGTCAGCAGCAATACCTGCTTAGCCATAAAGAGCAATATTCTCTGAGGATCAATAACTCCTTAGAGATAACATTCTTTCTTGACTTTGTAAGGGGTCACATGACCCATCACGATGATGCTTGAATATGGATTAAAGTAAACCGTCAATAATACATCATTTGATGTACAGCCCTCTGTCTCAGAAAACTTACGTGTCTTGGCTTTCAACTAGTACAACAGTTCTTGGAGATTTCTGAGATACTCTTCTCCGCTTGTACTCCTCAAATTTGGCTCAAATAGAATTTTCCATTCCTTTCTTAGATTGACTGATTAATTTTTCATCAACATATACCTTCTTTAAGAGGTGGACTACAAAGTAGAAACTTCTCTTCATAGAGTGGCTGGGCTGTATCTGAGGGCTCCCTACCCTGAGGGGAGACTTCAGAATCCCCTTGGCCTGCAGGGAAGCAAGATCTAGAATTTCCCTGGGGCTTCTCCTGGGTCACTCAGTGTGTCTCAGCTTCAGCTTTGGAGGAGAGGCACCAGGATGGTGTGAAACCCCTCCCCTGCCTCCATGTATCTGCTCCCACACAAGAAGGAGAAAGCTTTCTTTCTCTTCCCTATGGGACCCCCTGGACACAGGTGGCTTTAATTTATCTCTCTTTTTTTCTGTAAGTATTAGGAGCCATGACATAACCAAACCAGGAAGTTTGTTGTTATTGCTATGAAGACTTTTTTTTTTTTAACAGTTAAACAAAGGCGACCCATTGGAAAAGGCCCTGATACTGGGAAAGATTGAGGGCAGGAGAAAGGGGTGACAGAGGATGAGATGACTGGATGGCATCACCAACGCAATGGACAGGAGCTTGAGCAAACTCAAGGAGATAGTGAAGGGCAGGGAAGCCTGGTGTGCTGCTGTCCGTGGGGTCGCAGAGTCAGACACGAAACAACAACAATAAGGGCATAGCAGAACTTCTCCAAACTTTTTGCTCAGAGGACCAAACCAGAACTTCACTCCTTGAAGGATTCTTGGAATACTGTTCAGGTGGGCACAGAATCCCCACTTATCCCACAGGGGTTTTGAACTTTGCTGCCTGCCCCCTCCATACATACTAAATAGACAACATGTCCCAATCCAAGAAACTGAAAGATTCACGAAGCTCAATCAAAAAATTATTTGAAAAAAAATTATCTGAGGGGCTTCCCTGGTGATCCAGTGGTTAAGAATCCACCTTGCAATGCAGGAGACACCAGTCCAATCCCCGGTCTGGGAAGACCCCATATGCCCAGAAGCAAATAAACTTGTGGGCCACAACTACTGAAGCCCGCACACTCTAGAGACCCTGCTCCACAACAAGAGAAGCCACTGTAATGAGAAGCCTGTGCACTGCAACTAGAGAATAGCCCCCTCTTGCCACAATCAGAGAGCCAGTGCACAGCAATGAAGACCCAGCACGGCCATAAATAAATACACTGTCTGGGAAGAAACAGAAAGAGTAACAAGAGGTCCACGATGAATCACACCAACAGGAGCTCACATTGTTTTGCCTGCAGGCACTGTGCCCAGCTACTAACGGATTATCCCAAATCGACTATCACCACACCCTGTTTAGCCCATTTTACAATTTGTGAATCAGAGACAGGGTAAGGCCCAAGGAATGGCCCAAGGTGCAGTCCTAGAGTCCCTCAGCCAGGTTCAAATCCACCTGGCAGCGTGGAGCTTAGGCAAACTACCTAACTATCCCCTGCCTCAGTCTCCTCATCTGTTGTTGTTCAGCTGCTCAGTCACATCTGACTCTTTGTGACCCCATGGACTGCGGCACCCCAGGCTTTCCTGTCCTTCACTACCTCTCAGAGCTTGCTCAAACTCATGCCCATTGAGTTGGTAACAGTTAACATCCAACCATGTTATCCTCTGTTGACCCCTTCTCCTCCTGCCTTCAATCTTTCCCAGCATCAGGGTCTTTTCCAATGAGTCCACTCTTCACGTCAGGTGGCCAAAGTATTGGACCTCCAGCTTCAGTGTCAGTCCTTCCAGTGAATATTCAGGATTGATTTCCTTTTGGACTGACTGGTTTGATCTCCTCATGTAGATGGGGGGTTAATAATATTAGTACCCGGAGTTGCTTTGAAGAGGGAGATAGACACAAAATGCTTAGGGCAGTGTTTGCCCACAGTAAATAATGTTTTTATCATTGCCACCTTGTTGGCCCAGCTGGCAAGCCAGAATTAGGCCCTCAAGTTATCCAGCCACCAAGGCCTCTGGCTTCAGACTGTGCGGGTAAGCCAGGGCCTGCTGACAGAGCCCTAACATAGCCTGACTTCTCCAGCTCCAGGCGGCTCAAGCTGGTCCAGGTCTCCTCTCTCACACAGAGGTGGAACTGAAGTTCAGACACCCTCTGGCTTGTCCAGCAGCACTGAACTTCAAACTCGCAGACAAAACCTGCAAGTGTCTGTCTTTCCCTGCAGCTGCCAGCAAGCTTGTGACATAAAACCCTGCTCCGAGGATGGATTCTGGGAGGCCACTGCTGTACCTTTCAGCCTGGGATTCTGCCAAGCCCTGTGCTCGAGGCGGCCTCTTTCTCCGGCTCTGGCCTCTCGGGCAGCACTCTTTTCCATGAACAATTCAATGAGTTCTTTCTTCAGCCCAGCCATGCATCAGTGAGGCCCGACATGGGCTTGGCTCACCACCTCCTATCAGTGGGATCGCTGGACTCCAGACACCAGTAGGGGTGCCCCCCCCCTTCTGGGGGCTGCTCTTCCTTGGGTATTCCCTAGGCTGGTACCCTCACCCTGGTAACTACTCCCCAGGGACTTTTGTGATTGTTGTTAAAGCAATTGTTCCTCCCCCTTCTCCACCCCCACACCTCACCGTCAGGCTGGGCTTCCTTGTTCTCTGGGAAAGTAGACCTAGAGTTCAAGTTCATGTTGCTGCTTCATGGAGAGGCTCAAAGGACACCAAGGAAAACTCGGCCTTTCAAGGTGGTTGTGAGGCTTGGTGATATTTATGTACACTGGTTAGCACATGGCCAACAAATTATAGACATACATTAAATAACCTAGATCAGGGTCCCCAACCCAAGGCCATGGACAAGTCTGGTCCATGCCTGTTAGGAGTCAGGCTGCACAGCAGGGGGTGAGTGGTGGACAAGCTTCTTACATATCATAATGCAATATTAATAAAATTAAAGTGCACAATAAATGTAATGTGCTTGGATCATCTTGAAACCACCCTCCCCCACTCCATCCATGAAAATATTACCTTCCACCGAACTGATCCTTGGTGCCAAAAAGGCTGGGGACCCCTGAACTAGGATGCTATTGCTATTATTTGCTATGCAATCAAGCTAAAAGCAGTTCTTCTAAAGCAGAACAGGAAGATTGCAGCTGCACCTCCCAGAATGTTGTCCTCTAACTGTGATGAACTTTTCCTTCTCTAAGCTGCTTATGAAGATCAATGCCAATTGGGTTCCCCTACAGGGACTTCTTGGCATGGGAGAGGAAACACATAGGTGATTTGTTCCATAACTTGCTTAGGGTCATTCCTTCTTAGAGAAGAAGGCAAATAAATTGAATGGGTGGGTGGAGTTGGGGGGAAGCACTAGGTGTTTGGGAATGGCATGTAACATGGTTGGTTGCAGAAAGTAAGGGTGAAGAGGGGAGAGGGCAGAGCAAATGTGAAAAATGGAAAGGGTGTTCCAAGGGCACCTTCATCTACTTTGCAGTATGGTACAGGACCAAGTTGATAGCCCCGTTCCCTCTTCCATCCTCAGGAAGTCCTATGAGATGGGATATTATTACCCCATTTTCACTTGAGAACAATGAGGGGAGTGGTTGGATAACTTCCCAAAGGTTCAAGAGCTGTCAAGAAGCACTGAGCACTGAGATTCACTCCAGGTCAGCCTGAGCCAGAGCTTCCGTGCATTTTTCCCAGATTGCTGCCTTTGCCATAGTGGTCCTGGGGTAGAGAAAGCAAGAAAGATCTGGAAATGAGGTAGCCTGATTTCCATTTTGACTTCCCTGGTGGCTCAGGTGGTAAAGCGTCTGCCTACAACGCGGGAGACCTGGGTTCAATCCCTGGATCGGGAAGATCTCCTGGAGAAGGAAATGGCAACCCACTCCAGTCCTCTTGCCTGGAAAATCCCATGGATGGAGGAGCCTGGTAGGCTACAGTCCATGGGGTTACAAACAGTCGGATTTTCATTTCCTGACCCAAGCTACAAGAGGTGGGAAAGCACTTTCCTCATCCCAGTATAGGGCCTGACTATCATTGGCTCCCAGTAAACACTGAATGAGGCCAATGAGAACTGAGTTCAGGTAAGCTCCAGCCAGGCCCTGGCAGTATGGCAGGCAAACACCCACATCAGAAGTTCTATTTCATCTTTTCTAAACGCTCTTCATTTGCTTCTTCCATAAGGATCTTGAATCAGGAGCCTAGAGGAAATTGTAATTATATAGTTTGTTTGGGAACCATTACTTTTCATTTATTTATTTAAAGAGACAAAATAAGAGTTCCCATGCAATGCCTATAAAAATAAGGTGGGCATAAATAATGTACAGTCGCTAAGCTGTATATAATTTACAATGCAAGCTTAATAATTTTTTTTTCATTCTAAGATTCTTAGAATTTATACTTACATTTGGGGGCTAGAAAAGATCTAGACATTTTTATGATCAAAACCCCCATTTTTCAGATGGGAAGGATACACGATCAGGTATCTTGTCTAAGGCCAGGCTCCAAGGTGCAACAGAGCTGGTTAGAAGGCCAGGGCACTTCCTATCAGTCACAATTTTTCAAATTGTGGAAAATAAGCCACTAGCAGGTAATAAAATTAATTTTACATTACAACCAACTTTTTTTATTTTTGAAAAGTGAAAGTGAAGTCGCTCAGTCATGTCTGACTCTGTGACCCCGTGGACTGTACCCCAGCAGGTTCCTCCATTCATGGGATTCTCCAGGCAAGAATACTGGTGTGGGCTGCCATTTCCTTCTCCAGGGGATCTTCCCAACCCAGAGACTGAACCCAGGTCTCCCGCATTGCAGGCAGACGCTTTACCCTCTGAGCCACCAGGGAAGTCTCTTTTTAAGATATTTTTAATAGAAATTAAAATTTTCATCTTTTAGAGCAGTTTTAGGTTAGCAAAAATTTCACAGAAGTGACATTTGTCTATTGACGAACTGATACTGATACACAATTATTAACTAAAGTCCATTGCTTCTGTTAGGGCTCACTGTGTTATCCTATGGGTTTGGACAAATGCACAAATGTCCGTCATTACCATATCATACAGCATAGTCTCACTGCCCTAAAACTGTCCTATGCTCCATTTGTTCATCCCGTCCCCATTCCTCCTGGACCTCTAATTCAATTTTTTACACACAAGATAGAAGAGAACAAAAAAAGATCATAGTGCATACCTCATAGTATGGATATTAGTTCATGAAATTTCAGCTATTTGTAAATATATATGTATTTGGGTTAAAATATAAAATACATTTCTTATTATGGATTGAAGAGAAAAAAAAAATGCTTGAACCTGGCTCTAAACTATCTTTTACTTACTATTCTAGGGAATAAATCCAGAAAATGAAAAAAACAGACGAAACATTTCATATATGAAACCAAAACAAGAAAAACATATAACCAAGAGACAGTAAGAAAATAAATAAGCATACAAAAATGCTCTGGAGAATGAGTACCAAGAGGTCAGAAAGTTGCTGTATTTTTCCCAAATCAGTTTTGATTTTAGATTTTTCACTGGGACTGCAAATCATTCATATTTGAAGACTTTAAGCCTTCCCTGGTGGCTCAGACCGTTAAGAATCTGCCTACAATGCAGGAGACCTGTGTTCAATCTTTCTGGGTCAGGAAGATCCCCTGGAGAAGAGAATGGCTACCCACTCCAGTATTCTTGCCTGGAGAATCCCACGGACAGAGGGGCCTGACAGACTACAGTCCATGAGGTTGCAAAGAGTTGGACACAACTGAATATCACTATCACTTTTTAAGGACCTCAGAGGATAAGATATGGTTAAGTGTGGAGGGGTGCGGGAGGGGGTAGGAGCAAGGGCTGCATCCTTGCAAATTGATTCTGTTCAAAGTTTCCAAAAATGTGAGCTCTGGATGGTGATCAACAGGGAAAGTTTTCTTTTCTGGAGGATTTTTGAGGTTTGTTTGGCTCTGCAGCTTCACAGTTCTTACATTTTCATCAGCAACATCATGGAACAGGGACTCTGTTGTATGTAACTTCATGTCATGCTAGGTGTCTGAAGAGTTCTAAAAAAAATTTGAATTTATGTGTGAGTTAAGAGTCCTCTATTTTTAAAAATCTTCTTTTCATGTATATCAACGCTTCATCTGTCCAGGAGACGTGTGGAATCTGGAGATACCAGCGTGTCTAAGAGAAAATCCTGATTTCAAACTCAGAATTGCATGGGCCTGTTACGTGGCCTGCAGGTTTGAATTCCAGGTTCTACTACTGATCTCTATGTGAGCCTGAAGAGGAATTCTCTCCTAGTATGCTTAAGAGTGATATATAAAAATTCCATATTAAGTGATGTTAAGATTATATTAGGAGCTGCTCTTTCTATGAGTAATGTGCTGGGCTAAGCCTTTTGCATGTGCCTCTAATCCCATCAAAAATCCTATGACACAGAAATTATTGTACTCATTCAACAGTTGAATAAATCTAATCTCAGAAAGCTTAAGGAGCATGCCTCACACCACCCAGAAAGATAATGCTTAAGGAAGATTGGAATCCATGCCAGAAAGAGCCTGGGCCTATTCTGGGTGTCCTCGGGGCCTAATACACGGCTTGGTATTAGGTACATACTTGGTACATGCTCAGTAGATGTTTCCTGAAAGAATGACTGATGGATGTACAAAGGCTTATCAAAGATTTTGGGATGGGTAAGACACTACTACTGGTACTGCAATAATAATATAATATATACACAATATAATAGCATAACATACTACTGACCTAAACAGCCTCTTGCTGAAAGTGAAAGAGGAGAGTGAAAAAGTTGGCTTAAGGCTCAACATTAAGAAAACTAAGATCATGGCGTCTGCTCCCATCACTTCATGGGAAATAGATGGGGAAACAGTGGAAACAGTGTCATACTGTATTTTTTTGGGCTCCAAAATCACTGCAGATGGTGACTGCAGCCATGAAATCAAAAGATGCTTACTCCTTGGAAGGAACGTTATGGCCAACCTAGACAGCATATTGAAAAGCAGAGACATTACTTTGCCAACAAAGGTCCGTCTAGTCAAGGCTATGGTTTTTCCAGTAATGTGAGATATATATATGGATGTGAGAGTTGGACAGTGAAAAAGGCTGAGCACCGAAGAATTGATACTTCTTCACTGTGGTGTTGGAGAAGACTCTTGAGAGTCCCTTGGACTGCAAGGAGATCCAACCAGTCCATCGTAAAGGAGATCAGTCCTGGGTGTTCACTGGAAGGACTGATGTTGAAGCTGAAACTCCAATACTTTGGCCACCTCATGTGAAGAGTGACTCATTGGAAAAGACCCTGATGCTGGGAAGGATTGGGGGCAGGAGGAAAAGGGGACGACAGAGGATGAGATGGCTGGATGGCATCACCGACTCGAAGACATGGGTTTGGGTGGACTCCGGGAGTTGGTGATGGACAGGGAGGCCTGGCGTGCTGCGGTTCATGGGGTCACGAAGAGTCGGACACGACTGAGCGACTGAACTGAACTGAACTTCTATAGCTGTCATTCATTGAACACATTTGTGACAGACTCTGTTAAAGGCTAATATATGCAGAATGTTTATAAAGGAATTAACATGGCATATGTCAGTGTTACTAACATTGTTACACATCACTTTAAAGGGAGTTACCATCATAGCAAAAGTGCAGAAAGTTAGGATCTCTTCCAATCCACACACTTGGTGTTTCTTTGGAGCCATATTGAACAGGTCCCACCGAGGGTCAGCCCTTTCAGCAGTGAACCAACTCCAAGCTGGTTTCTCTCTTTTTCAGGTGAGTGCAGTTACAACACGCTGTGTTGGTTAATCCCTGTGTTACATAAGGAGCCTCAGTGTGCTTTTTGGTGTGAGGGAGGAAAGGGGTTGCGTTTTTTGTGCTCGCACCTAGTTTGCATAACGTGCTCTTCTCTTTGGGGCTGAATTGAGAAAGAAGCCATGTGGTCTGGCCGTGGCGGCTGGAAGGAGAGGGTGATGACTCAGCAGGGCTCTGAGTGGAACGATGCAGGCAGCTCTGGGGAGCGTTGTGGTCGGCTTCCCCTAAGCCACGTGGGGGCTGAGAGCTCTGAGCAGAACCAGCCTGACAGGCAGCCCTGGCAGGGAGGACGGAGAGCAAGAAGCTTGTCTGTGGTGGGACCTGGTCAGGCTGTATCAGTGGCTTCGGGGATCCCGTGAGGAAGTTCTGGGGAACAGGACCATGTGGCATCATCCTAATACTGAAAGTTCTTTGTGATCTGTAATAGCATATTTTTTAAGTGGGAAAGTACCAGGTATTGTTCATGGGTCCAGGTAAGTTCTGAAGCCTATAGCCTCGAAATTAAACTTCCAAATGGTAACGAATCCTTCATGAAGCACATGCCACAGGTATGAATATTACACATATTTTTAGAAATAGCACACTTCATCACAACCATAAGTCTTCAATCTAGTGGTCCAACTATTGAACTCAGTATCAATATACTTTGAAAGGGGACTCATAAAAGTAGAATATGAAGTCACTGCTGCCTCTAATGACTTGGGAGTTTTTCATCAAGTATTCTCACGGAAGAGATTTAGAATGTATTCATTCACTCAATCTTCAATATATTGTCCTTTAAAAAATATCTATATTCTCTGAGGTAAAGTTGACAGTGACCTGAGTAGATAGAGATCTTGGGAAATTCTGTAAAATATGAATAAAAATTCCTTGTCTGTATTCTAAGAACTTCAAAAAAAGTTCACAGGAGAGAATGTATGGAAAATTTTTGGTAAGTGGTAAAACATGATATGAGATTATTACATTTCATCTATTAAAGAAACTGAGACACAGAGTGAGCAAAATATATTGAGGTTAGTTCAGCAAAACAATGTCCTTTTTGTGGCCAGGATATGGGTGACTCTAAGAAGCATTAGTCCCGCTGAGGTACAAAGAGGTACTTACTAAGAGTATACAGGCTTTCCTGGTAGTTGAGATAGTAAGGAATTGCCTGGACACCCAGGTGACCTGGGTTCAAACCCTGGGTCAGGAGGATCCCCTGGAGAAGGGAATGGCTACCCACTCCAGTATTCTTGCCTGGGGAATTCCGTGGACAGAGGAGCGTGGTGGGCTATGGTCCACAGGGTCACAAACAGTTGGAAACGACTGAATGACTAACCTCTTCACCACTTCACTAAGAGTACACAGAGATCTCACAGGATCCAAGGATAGAAAGCAAAGTGTTGCTCAGCTTCATTTAAATTTAAATTATCCAGAGAGCTGAGAAGCCCCAAGAAACAGGGTAGCTCTTCCCTTTGTCTCTTTGTCTCTGTTTCTGCACCAGCTTTCACCTTTCCTGCATTTTGCCTTCCTTCCTCTGCTCCTTCACCCTGTGAGAGGCGTGGCCTGGCTGTTCACCCTGGACTTACACCGTGGCCACTAAGTTCCAGGACCCAGCCTCAACTAAACACACACACTGAAGTTCTTCAGGGAGAAAAAGGGACTAGCCTGACTCTTCTGAGAGAGAACCTGGGCCACACAAACCATTTCGAGCAAATGACTGGGTTTGTTCCTGCTGGTTCCAGTGTGTGCCACCCCTGGTCATTTCCCCACCCCCATCACTGCCACCTCCCTAGAAGTCACATTATGTTATCTCGTGCAGCTCTATCATCCAGAGAGCTGTGGGTGGCAAGGGTGCTAAATTGCCTGGCTGGATGTTATCACATAAAAAGAGGAACTATTTATAGGGAGACTCTACTTGGGATGATTTTATGATGTATTTTGGTTATGAAATCTAAGACACAAATTTCCTGGTCAAAAAAAAAAAATCGTTTCAGGGGAATTCCCTGGCAGTCCAGTGGTTAGGAACCTATGCTTTCATTGCCGAGGGCCTGGGTTCAATCCCTGGGCAGAGAACTAAGATTCCGCAAGCCACATGGTGCAGTCAAAGAAACAACAAAACAATTCATCCTAATATTGTTTTGGGCTCCAAAGATAGATGTATGTGTTCATAAGTTTTGGCCGCAAATAACTGTAATACGAGACAGTCTATGAAAGCTTCTTTAAAAACATTTAAGAAACTTACAAAATTACATGGAAGTGTAAAACAGGATTGTAGGGGTTAATAACAGCCTTTCTTATAAGGTGTGCTACTTGGCATGGGGATTATTTTGCACTAAAGGCAATGGAGACCTTATAGGCGCAAGAGAAACTATTGCCCCTCCCTTAACTATCTAGAAGAATTAGAAAAAGAGTTATCACCGGAGATAAATTTTATCTAAGTGGCCCTATCTATATGGCAGAGTAGACATCTAATTCCCAGCCATCTACTCTTCTTATCATCCTGGAATCTCCCTCCTCTCCTTGGAAGTTCCTATCCCATTCCTCGGCTCCTTTATGCCTCATTCTGTGTTTCTGTCCCAATCTTTCTTGGATGTGGGGTTTCCATATGTACAAGTTAAGATGTTATTTTCTCTTGTTCTCCTGTCTTATGTCAATCTCATTCTTAGAACAGCCCGAAGAACCTAGAAGGGCAGAGTTAAGCTTTTCCTCCTCCCTGACAGTTTTATAACTCCTGGGGGAGCCAGGGGCCTCCCAGGTAAACAATCTTCCCAGTGGTAAGGAATCTACCTGCCAGTGCAGGAGATGCAACAGACATGGATTCAATCCCAGGCCCGGGAAGATCCCCAGGAGGAGGAAATGGCAACCCACTCCAGTATTCTTGCCTGGGAAATCCCATGGACAGAGGAGCCTGGTGAGCTTCACTCCATGGGGTCACAAAGAGTCAGACAGGACTGAGCAAGAACACGCACAGGGGAAGCAGAAAATTTTTCCTGAGTAAGTGCAGTTTAAAATATGTCTTGAAGTGCTCATTACATTTTTATAGAGTGAGGTAGTGGAGGTCAGGAGGACACACGTGAAGGAGTGGGAAAGGATAACTGGAGAAGTGAAGCTGCGTGTGTGTTCCGAGAGGGCAAAAGCTTTCATGTGGCTGAAGAGCAGGGTGCAGGAGGGAGAAAAAGAAGCCAGCACAAGTTGACTGGTCTCAAGTATATGCCAGACATTTTCAGATGTTGCCTCATTTAGTCCTTTCAGTAGTCCTTGAGGTGGTGTCTATTGCCCCTATTTTACCAAGGGTACCGAAGCCAAAGCCCTTCCCTCCATCTTCATGCAGTGCTGAGGGCGAGGTGGAGAGGCTGGCAGAGAGTAGATGAGGGGAGGTTGCTCACAGATAACCAGTCCACACTCAACTCTGGAGGCACTGGGATGGAAGTCATGCAAGAATTCTGAGCAAGGAATGGCATGATCGCCTCTGACTTTTAGAAAAACAACACTAAAGGTAATGGAAGAATTAAATAGAGTATTTTTTCTCTCCTTCATTCAACTGAAAATAATTAATATATTGAAAATTTCCTGTGGGACAAGACAATACACCAAACCCATGGGAAAAAATGTTTAGGACTAACCAAATCTCATGAAATTTACAGTCTCTTTGTGTGTGTATATAATATAGCTTATATATGCCTTTCTCTACATACATATCTAATTGATTTACTTAACTGGTGCCATGATGCTTGCTGGATCTTAGTTTTCCGACCAGTGATTGAACCAGGGACCTGGCAGTGAAAGTACCAAGTTCCAACCACTGGACCACCAGGGAATTCCCTCTATATGTTTTATAACATACACACACATACAGAAAACTGTATAACAGAAGAGTTAAACATTATATCTTAATCATCTTTTAGCTCACAAAAACAGTATGACAACATTTTTCTTTTAAAATATTATCTGTAAATTCTGGATATGAATCCTTTATTAGATATATAATTTGCAAACATTTCCTACCATTTTGTGAGTTAATTTTTATTCTGTTGATAGTGTCTTATGATACACAAAAGTTTTTAATTTTCAAAAAGTGCAATTTGTCTGGTTTCTTTCTTTTTTTTTTTTTTTGCCTATTTTTTTGGTGTCATGCAAGAAACCACTGCCAAATCCATTGCCATGAAAGTTTTTCCTAGTTTTTCTTCAAATTTGTTTTCATTTCTTTTTTTTAGTTTTATATTTTACATTCAGGTCTTTGATCCATTTGACTAATTTTTGTTTGTTTGTTTTGACTGAATGAGAATTTTTATCACTTTTATGTAGCCTTTTCCAGCTTGGCAATGGGCTTCTCTGGTGGCTCAGTGGTGAAGAATCCTCCTGCAATTCAGGAGAGGTGGGTTCGATTCCCTGGGTTGGGAAGATCCCCTGGAGAAAGAAATGGCAACCCACTCCACTATCTTTGCCTGGAGAATCCCATGGATAGAGAAGCCTGGTGGGCTACAGTCCCTGGGGCTGCAAAAGAATTGGATGTGACTTAGTGACAAAACAACACAATGTCCACTGATTTTGGATCAAGGAAGTTGCTTCCCCAGTGAAGGCAGATCTTGTCATATGTGTCTTTATAACTGGTCCTGATGGCTTCCACCAGCTTAGCCAGAGTGCCCTTGTCTTCCGAGTTGACTTGTATGAAGGCAACAGTGCAAGTCTTTCCATGGACCACACACCCCAGCCTGTCCTTCCCCTTAATGATACAATAGGGAACCCCCATCTTTTAACACAGACCCACCAGTTCAGTGGGATCCACGTCATGGGCCACCACCACCAGCTGAGCCTTCTTGTTCTCCTCCAAGGTGGGGACAGTATCAATGCCTGCTCAAAAGATAGGTGGCTCTTAGTGGGGACGTCCCCTTGGCCTGCAGCTTTTGTCTCAGCTCAGGCCAGCAACTTCTGCTTCCTCTCTTACTTCATCTCTGGTCTGCACTTGTGGGCCAGCTTAAGTAGCTGTCTGGCGGCCCAAGATCTGGCTGAATTGATTAATCACGGGAGGCACTCTCGGCCGCTTATATAAGGTACTACATGCTGCTGCAGCGGAATGTAGCAGGACCGCTTTACAAAGCAGGCGAGGTCCCTTTTAGGCTGGATGTCCAGTCCACTTTCTCAGCCTCCTGATTCTTCATGATAGCAGGGGCCTTGTCTATCTTTTGCCCCTTGGCCTTCTTTCCCCTTGGCATCTTGAACGGCTAGTGGAGAGCCCTTGAGCTAATTTTTGTCTGTGGAGTAAAGTAAGGTCCAACTGCATTCTTTTGCATGTAGATAAACAGTTTTCTTAACACCATTTGCTAAAGAGACTGTCCTTTTCTCATTGAATGGTCTTGGCACCTTTGCGAAAAATCATTCTTTCTGGGCTTTATTCTCTTGCACTGGTCTATATGTCTGTCCTATGCCAGTACCACATTGTTTTGATTACTGCAACTTTGTAGTTAAGCTTTGAGATCCAGAAGTGTGAGTCTTTCAATTTTGTTCCTTTTCAAGGTTTGTTTGTTTTTTGTTTTTTGTTTTTTTGTTTTTGGCTATTCTCTTGAGATTCCATACAAATTTTAGGATGGATTTTTCTATTTTTATCAAAAAAAAATCATTGAGACTAATAGCAATTCATTTGAATCTGCAGATTGCTTTGAGTAGTATTTACACAGCATTTTGAATGCACTAAATGTCACAGAATTTATACTTTAAAATGGTTAATTATATCCTATGTGAATTTGAGCTCAATTAAAAAAATAAAAAGATTGGGCAATTTTATCTGAAGAGCGGGTATGTGTGTGGCATGAGGCAGCTGGAAGGTAAAGGAGGTTGTGATTAGAGGGAGGAATGTTGGGACTAAAGACCCCAATACCATATAGTTTTGGGCCGGTGAGGGCCCCTGGAGCTGAGCAGTAAAAATGGCTAAGGTGATCCAAAGCTTATCTACAAAGACACTGACTTCACAAGTCAATTCAAGGTGGCAACTTCAGGAGCTTTCCTGGTGGCTCAGTGGTAAAGAAACCAGCTGCCAATACAGAAGGCATGGGTTCCATCCCTGATCTGCAAAGACTCTACATGCTGCAGAGCACCTTAAGCCCGTGCGCCACAACTATTGAGCCTGTGCTCTAGAGCCGGCAACTACTGAGCCCACGTGCCATGACTACTGAAGCCCTCGCTCCCTGGAGCCTGTGCTCCACAGCAAGAGAAGCCATCGCGACAAGAAGCTAGAGGAGCCCCCATTCACCACAACTAGAGAAAGCCCACGTAGCAAGGAAGACCCAGCACTGCAACTTCAGAAGGATATGCGCCCTAAGGGATGGCGGTCTTCACAGGAGTCGGGTGGGGACAGCTGGGATTATAGGGGAATTTTATTATGTCAATGGTATCTTTTCAAAGAGAAAGAACACCAAAAGCTTTTTGAAAAGCTATGATACAGGAACTTTAATTCAGGAAAAGAGGACAATGACCTAAGTCCCTTTAAAAAAAAAAAATCATCGTGGGAGTGGCAGGAAGGTGTTACATGGGCAGGCCAGCTGGCTTCATCTCTTCTTTATTTTCAGAGTAATGGTCTGGCAGCCAGGAAATCCCGCCTCCCAACTCAGAAGTTTGTGAGGCTTGGCAAACACCTCTCCATTCAAGACAGAGGCAAGGGAGGCTATGTTCTTATATCTTATAAAATATAAATTCTTATAAGGGTTCAGTAAAGACAGGAATGCGAGGCAGACTCGGGGTGTGGAAGGATTTGTTCACCATGAAGTGGAGGTTCCAGAGAAAAAAGAAAAGTGTGAGAAGGAAAGGAGCAGCTGGAGAATGAGTGTAGGAAGGCACCGGGCAGCCTGGGGACCAGTGCACAGGGTAAGATGGGTGATGGGAGGTATTAACATTTTGGCACTTATGTGGTATGGGAATAGCATACTTCAATGAGGAATAGTGACCTTAAAGGCCCAGCAAGACCTATAATGTTAAGTTTAGCAACAGTGAAACAGATCTCCTGGGATCCAAACAGGATATTGGACTTCAGCCGGGACAGTAGAATTTGGGTAGACAATAAAACAACAGTACCAAGTCCCAGAGGCAGACACCAGCATGGATCACACTTGAGGGTCCACGAGCAAACCAGACAGACAGACTGAAGCTGCAGGATTGCGATTGGACACTGGCTCTCAAGGGAGGGGCTAGATTCTGGAGAGCTTTATAAGCCAGCAAGAGGAGTCAAGACGTGATTGGTAAGAAACAAAGTTTCATTATGAGTTTTTGCCAGTGGAAGGACATGAAAACAGCCTCTAAGGAAGATTAGTACATCAAACAGGCATCCCAGATGGCACAGCGGTAAAGCATCCGCCTGCCAATGCAGGGGGTGCAAGAGACGTGAGTTCGATCCTTGGGTCGGAAAGATCCCCTGGTATAAGAAATGGCAACCCACTCTAGTATTCTTGCCTAGAAAATCCCATGAAAGAGGATCCTGGTGGGGTCACAAAGAGTCAGACATGATTGAGCACTCACTCACTCAAGTATAAGAAATATGTATACTAAGTGGATTGGGGCAGGAAAAATAAGTGGTGTAGAATTGGACAAGGGAGGAGAAAAAAAATGATAATTTCAAAATAAAGATGAACAAGTTCTTTGTTTTAAATATGGGAGAAATTAAGAAAAGAAGGAATTTGCAGTTTTTTAAGGAACCTCCACACTGTTTTCCATAGTGGCTGTACTAGTTTGCAATCCCACCAACAGTGTGAGAGAGATCCCTTTTCTCCACATCCTCTCCAGCATTTATTACTTGTAGATTTTTGGATTGCAGCCATTCTGAGTGGTGTAAAGTGATATCTCATTGTGGTTTTGATTTGCATTTCTCTGATAATGAGTGATGTTGAGCAAACACATGAGCATTTTCATGTGTTTGTTAGCCATTTTTATGTCTTCTTTTGGAGAAATGTCTGTTAAGTTCTTTGGCACACCAGCAATCCCACTGCTGGGCATATACACCGAGGAAACCAGAATTGAAAGAGCCACGTGTACCCCAATGTTTATCGCTGCTTTGTTTACAATAGCCAGGACATGGAAGCAACCTAGATGCCCATCAACTGACGAATGGATAAGAAAGCTGTGGTACATATACACAATGGAATATTACTCAGCATTAAAAAAAAAATTCATTTGAATCAGTTGTACTCAGATGGACGAAACTGGAGCCCATTATTCAGAGTGAAGTAAGCCAGAAGCAAAAACAACAATACAGTATATTAACGCATATATATGGAATTTAGAAAGACGGTAACGAGAACCCAGCATGCGAGACAGCAAAAGGAACGCAGATGTATAGAATAGACTCATGGACTCTGTGGATGAGGGAAAGGGTGGGATGATATGGGAGAATGGCATTGAAACATGTTAATTACCATATGTCTAATCAATCGCCAGCCCAGGATTGATGCTCGGGGCTGGTGCAATGAGATTTCCCGGGGGGAGGGAGGAGGGAGGGGGGTCCTGGAGGGGGAGCATATGTAAACCCATGGTGATATCATGTCATTGTATGGCAAAACTAATAAAAAAAAAAAAAGAAGGAATTGAAGGTTTTTAAGCATAGGCAGGGGAGACATGAAAGAGGAGGATCAATTTAGTGGGATGGAATGGACGCTGATGAATTTAGTTTGGGACCAAGATTCATTTGAATCTGACAGCTAAGGCAGTTAGCCACGTGAACAACTAAGTTTCCTGTTTTATAGATAAGGAAATCGTGAGTTTGAGATAACAGAGGATATCCTAGAAAAGGTATCCTAGAGGCAGTTGCATTCATAGCTGCATTTTTTTTCAATAGATATATATATATTTTAATTTTCTTTACATTATGGTGTTGGTTTTGCCATACATTGACATGAATCTGCCATGGGTATACATGTGTTTCCCCTTCCAGAACCCCCCTCCCACCTCCCTCCCGATTCCCTCTGGGTCATCCCGGTGCACCAGCCCTGATCATCAAACATAGCTGCATTTTTAATGACAGATCGAAACTAGTGACAACAATGTTGGAGTCATAGGCATAGACCTGTCAAATAATTCTGTAGGAATGGATACATTATCTAAGGCAGAGGACAGAAAGTGGGAAGGAAGAGGAGACTAAAGACATAGGGAAGACAGCAGAGAATTAAATCAAGAGGTAGAAAAGAGAAAGGAATTTTGGCTTTGCTATTTGTTAGCTATAGGCACTTGACCATTTATTGACCTCTGGGTCTCAGACTGCAGTCATATCAAGGCTTGACAGAAAGGGGTTGGGAGGCTGGGGAATCTTCTTCCAAGATCACTCACGTGGCCTCTGGTCCCTAGCTGTTGGCTGGGACAACGTTATCTTACTAGGCAGGCTTCTCCATAAGGTCACTCACAACATGGCAGCTAGCTTGTCTCTGAAAGTAAGTGAATGAGAGATGGTCCCAGTCTCTTACAACTGAATCTCAGAGCTAAAATCTCATCACTTTTACCAAATTCTATTCATAGAAAGAAGTTCAGGGGGAAGGGTGATATAAGGGTGTGAATACTAGGAGGCAGGATTATTGGAGGCCATTTTAGTGACTGCCTGCCATAATATCTAACAGTTATATTCTTAGACTGTTTTCTACTATTGTAGCTGGTTCACCTAAATTGGCAATTCAATAAATATTGAATCCACTGAGGTAGGCATAGGCACAGGTGGGGCACAAAGAAGGCAATTTTGCCTAAAAAGAAAAGTCACAGAAATCTCCACAGGAGAAATTATGCTTGCACTAATTCTTAAAGGATAAACAGGAGTTCATCTGGAGATAGTTGGACCAAAAAAGAATGCTGAACGCCAAAGAATTGATGGCTTGGAAGTATGGTCCCAGAGAAGACTCTTGAGAGTCCCTTGGACAGCAAGGGGATCAAACCAGCCAATCCTAAAGGAAATCAACCCTGAATATTCATTGGAAGGACTGTTGCTGAAGCAACACTGACCAACTAAAAGACTTGCCTGCAATAGTTCAGAAATTTTCTTAAGGTTACAATTAATATGCTCTTAGGAAAAATACAAAGGGTGTCCTCCCATTTTCAGTGCTGTTACTCAATTACAATAAAACCGAAATTCTAGTTTTGTTTTTCATTGTTGACTTTACTAACTCTGTGAGCTTTGGAGGCCCCCGGGTTGACACATTCTAGTCCCTTCTTGCTTTCTTCACCTATACATTCAGTATTCTGTATATGTGACTGAATGTCAAGTAAGCTGGTTTGGCAGTTTCCCAAAGTGGCAAAAATGACAGAACACCAAGGAGCTTTCCCAAGGGCTTCTCCCCTCATGACTAGGGCTGTCACTGTAGAATACATAGTCCTGGTTCTTCCCTGCAAGTCTGGAGTACTCTTTGGGGCTGTCTGATCACCCAGGCTTTGGTCCAATCCAATCTGACTCCCCAGACCTACGCAACCAGAGGGCAGAACAAGCAGTGATCAGAGGCCCTAAGTAATGCCAGCTCATCATATTTGAAGAATATTGATTTTGCTTCTTATGACCATTGTTCTCTAACAACTAAAAGGCTTGGTTCATCATTTGACTGTGGTATTAGCCACCAAATGTTGGATCCCAGTGTTTGATAGTCATATAACTCTGCTGCCAGTGGGTACAGTGCCTGGGAAGTAAGAGGCATGCCACAACACAGACCCTCTGTGTTAAGTCCTCTCCCACTCAAGGGTTGGCAGCTGGAAATTTGATTTAGGAATCAATGGTGCTGTTAAGTACCATTGTTTTTGTGCACAAAGAACAATGACTGACTTTTTTTTTAAGCATTCTTGATGTTATACTATTATAGTAGCCCTCATTTTCCATTCTTTCGCTTTCTTTGAAAAGCAAACACTCTTTTCTTGGTAATTAGGCACACAAGTAAAAAACACACCCCAGTTTTTCTTGGACAGCTAATCTCTACTTTATGACTACCATTTAAAATTAAACAAAATCAAACAAACAAACAAAAAAACCCACTATTCAGTTCTCTCAAATTAGACACGCATTTTCTTTTCTTCTTCCTCTGTTGTAGACTACTGATTTTCTTGGAAAAGAGAAGGACTCAATAATGGCTAATCACAGATAAAATGCATCCTAATTTTAGTACGAATAAATAAAGCATTATAAAGAAATAGAACTTCTTTATATGTTAATATGTAACCATCATACTTAAAGTAATGCTAAATTTTGCTGGTTTTTAAAAATAATATTTAATGAGTAGTAATGAATATGTTCACTTTTATTTTGTGATTAAGTAAAGTGTCTAAGAGGTCCCTCTTCTCCAATATCCTCCCAGGGCAGAATTCCATCTGTATCTCTGAGCTAGTCCAGTTACAAGACAGCCTTTTGCTCCATGAGACAACCCAGGGCACTGCCAGTTACCACATTGTTAGAAAGTAATCAGAGGTCTATGTTCAAGGCACTGTGCTGAGTGTTCCATCAGATTAAAAAAAAAAAAAATTAAATGCTTGCCATAAAGAAGCTTAATACCCTGTTGGCAAAGTTTAGAAAATAATTATAATAACATAAGAATCTAAAGGGGCCAGACCTCTTGGAAACTCAAGGCTAGGAATGAGGTAGAACATAGCCAAGGGAACCCACTGGACCTAGTTCTGCTGTCTGGACTGACACTGTGATTTCTCTTGTCCATGTATAGAGGTGACATATCTATAAATGAGTCAAAGAGGCAGTGTTGTTGGGCAGCCTGAACCTGGGTCTAGGGCATTAGACATCTTTGGATATGAAGAGGGACCTTTTCTTTTTTAGCTGGGTCACCTTGAGCAAGTTACATAACCTCGCCATACTTCCAGTGTTTGTTATTTTTTAATATTTAGTTATTTATTTAATCTGTGTCAGGTCTCAGTTGCAGCACGTGGGGCTTTTGTTGCGGCCCGTTGTTCTCTCTAGTTGTAGCCTGGGGGCTTGGTTGCACCTCGGAATGTTGGATCTTAGTTCCCTGACCAGGCATGGAAGCTGCATTCCCTGCATCACAGGTGTATTATTAACCACTGGACCACCAGGGAAGTCCCTGTACTTCAGTTTTTTAATTTTTAAAATGGGCATAGTAAGACCTACCTGACAAACTTATTGAAGAATTAAATGATAATATAAGGGACTTTAGAATAGTGCCTGGCACCTGCTATATAAAAAAAAATCATAGCTTTTTGCTTTTATGTTTTTCCAATTTCCCTCTGATTTTTCCTCCGTTTTTTTTTTAAACTATATGTGAATATAAAATTTAATGCCTATACAATGCCTGGCTCAGAATAGATTTATAGAAAATGTCAGGTCAATTCCATGGGGACTGTTAATAACAGACTATCAAGAAACAAGAGCACTAGAGCATTATTTCTCACAGGGCTGAAGGTTGGTAGTCTCAGATCAGGTTGCCAACATGGTTAGCTGATGGCTCTGTTTCAGGGGGCAGACTTCTTGTATCCTCCTCACTTGGCACAAGTTTCCCCCCAAATGATCTCTAACATTTTTATCACTCCTATTAATATGTTGTTTTCTAGACCTCCTCATCTTTATGGCTGTGCTGTGCTGTGCTATGTTGCTTCAGTTGTGTCCGACTCTTTGCGACCCCGTGGACTGCAGCCCACCAGGCTCCTCTGTCCATGGGGTTCTCCAGGCAAGAATACTAAAGTGGGTTGCCATGCCCTCCTCCAGGGGATCTGCCTGACCCAGGGATTAAAACGGCATCTCTGATGTCTCCTGCATTGGTAGGCGGGTTTTTTACCACTAGCAGCACCTGGGAAGCCTCCATCTTTATAGTTATCCTCCAAACTAGTTTTCATTGACCTGTATAATGTGCTACCTAGAACTTTACAACAGTAAAACTTTCCCTTCCCAAATTTACTATTTTCTGACCCAAACAGTAAAACAAACTGTTACCTTCCTTCTGACCTATAATTTGTCAATGCATTAATTTATTGAATGTCCCAAATTGTTGTATTTATTGTATTGTATTGTATTGATTTTTGGACTCTAAATGAAGATCTTTTCTTTTCATTCTTTTGTGTAGGCCAGGATTCTTGGTTGCAGGTAAGAGAAAACTAGTTGGAACTAACTTAGGTAAGAAAAACAAATTTTTCTGTTGGTATAGCTGAAGAGCAAGAAAAATGGGACAACTAGAATGTTGACTATTCCTTTTTTAAGATGAGCGGTAGCTTCATTTTCTCACATTGCTTTCTCCGGGGACCCTTGTGCCAGCAGCTCCTGGTTCATATTGTCATGAGAAGACAACAGAAGAAATGATTCCCTCATCCACTTCTCCTCCTTCCAACCAAGGTCTGAATCAAATATGTACCGTATTGAGCTGCCTCTACAACCAAGATAGGGTGAGAAGCTGTCAACCTGTAAACCAGATACTGCGTCCCAGGAAGTCAGAGGGTTGAAAAGATAGCAATGCCCAGCAGAGCTCAGGGTATGGCAGGGGAGACATTCTCCCAAAGGAATGAGGAGTACATTTTCTATAAGCAATGGAGGTGGTATAACAGGAGGGAAGAGGGCAGGGTAAAACTTTCAAAAGAATGACATAGCCCAAGGACACAACATAAACTGATCAGAATCTAATGGGAAGACTAGACCTTGATCCTCAATCAGCAAGTGACATGACATACCCAGAGGTGCCATGACAGTTCCAAGGCATTGTTAAAAGACCAAGGAGCCAGTGGTGACCAGAATCCTGGAAATCTCCACCCCTTCCCAAAAATAGTTGGAATAAGCCTCCCAGTCATTGGCATATGAAATTATAAAAACTATAATTTTTAATAAAAAGTTATAAAAAAATAAATACTAACCACGCCACATTTTGTGGCCACGCTTGCCTTCCTGATGGCCCATACTGTCTGGAGTGTGCTTCTTTCAGAATCTAAATAAATCCGCTTCTTACCTATCACTTTGCCTCTCACTGAATTCTTTCTGTGATGAGAGATCAAGAACCTGAGCTTCAGTAGGTCCTGAAACCAGGTACTGTGTATTTTGGCTGGATTTGAGTGCCGGCCACATGGGTTCAAGTCCCAAGCAGGGTTTTGGCTTGGATTCAAGTCCCAGCCACGTGAGTTCAAGCCCTAAGCAGAGTTTTGGCTGGGTTTGCGTCCCAAGCAAGGTTTTGTCTGGATTTGAGTCCCAGCCACATGGGTTCAAGTCCCAGGTTGTGGTAAATGGTTTCAGCAGGGCTTCCCTGGTGGCCCAGTGTTAGGACCCTGCAGGCACAAGAGCATAGCTTCTAACCCTGGCCAGGGAACTAAGATCCTGCAAGCCATTCAGTGCAGCCAAAAGATAAAAAAAAAAAAAAAAAAAAGCAGTGGCTTAAAATTAAATGACTTAGCTAAGAAGGACCAAGATGAAAGAAAGTTTTCAAATTACTACCACCAACAATGAAGGTTGTTACAGATGGTTGAATGACACAAAAATATTAGTTATTTTTGTGAAATCAAACCATTTATGTTTCTTCTCCCTATTTTAGTAAAGAAGCAACTAATCTTTGTAGATAGAACTTAAATAGCTATAGATGTTTATCACAGAACTTGCAAAACTTCAAATTAAATGACAAAGGAACAAAACGTAGCCTGCAGTTACCATTATTAACAATCATTTAGGTGCTTATGTGGCAGCACCTAGGCTATTCATTTAAAAAAATAGCGCATATCATAATTCAAATTGGACAAAAATAGATTTCAGAGCTCTTATTTTTTCTATGACCTGAACCCAAAAGTTTAGGATATCTGCCAGGCAGTTGTTTTGAGACAGAGAGATACAAGCCTATTTTGCTATGTATTACCCAACAAACAAAACACTTATCAGATAACACCTGACAGCAAAGTGAAAATGAGATTAATTTTCCAAGGATTTCCTAACTCCCAAAGATTAGAGGAAGATATGAGGGAGCAACTCCTGTGCCAGCCCATTGATTATTCTAGTCATGTGTGTTATATTTAATTTGTAAAACTGGATTACTGCTTTGCCCTTTAATATGGGTTCCAAAACAGTCCTCTTAAATGAACAGTGAGTAGTTTATTTCTCTAAGTAATAAAAGATGTTAGTGTACAGCTTATGACTCGTTTATCTTAGAAACCACCCAGAATCACTTGGTAGATACACTGACCTGTATCTAATGACATTCATAGCCACTGACATGAATATAGAAAGAAATTCTTTTTCCTTAAACTGGGTTAGTGTCTGGCTGGACTCTATCATCCTTTGTTCATCAGGCTTACCATTGTATAGTTCAAATTATCCTGTGGACAAAGATAGGCGTGTGTGTGCTAAGTCGCTTCAGTCCTATCCAACTCTTTGTGACTCTCTGAACTGTAGCCTGCTAGGCTCCTGTGTCCATGGGATTCTCCAGGCAAGAAGACTGGGGTGGGTTGCCATGCCCTCCTCCAGGGGATCCTCCTGACCCAGGATGGAACCTGTGGCTCCTACACTGCAGGAGAATTCTCTACTTCTGAGCCACTGGAGAAACTCAAAGGACAAAGACATGGGTGATATCAAAGACACCAGTGCTGGAATGCAGGATGCCTGTTTTGGGATGCCACAAAACCCTACTGACCTGATCCCTAAATTTTGTGCGAAAACAAAAATATGACAATAAAGTCTCCTTCCAATTTAAGTGGTTCCTCATTTGAGGTGAAAATCAACCTAGGTAAAGGAATTACAACTCTTAAGAGATTATAACAGATGCTTAGCAAATAAAGGATAGCATATATCAATTCTATTTGAAGAGAGAATGGTATGTAATCTGAACTCTGTCTTCCCAAAGTAATTTACAAAGCAAGTAAATGATTATTCATTTTTCAGTTCAGTTCAGTCAGGTGTCCAAGGAACTCTCAAGAGTCTTCTCCAAAACCACAGTTCAAAAGCATCAATTCTTTGACATTCAGCTTTCTTTATAGCCCAAATTTCACATCCATACATGGCTACTGGAAAAACCACAGCTTTGACTATTGGACCTTTGTTGGCAAAGTAATGCCTCTGCTTTTTAATATGCCGTCTAGGTTGGTCATAGCTTTTCTTCCAAGGAGCAAGCATCTTTTAATTTCATGGCTGCAGTCACTATCTGCAGTCATTTTGGATTTTTACTAGTCTATAAAAGACATAGTGCCAGATTCTTGATAAGCAAGTTGCTTTTATGGAAGATTATCAGTGTACAAAAAGGTGTGGTGGACAACTGAAAAAGTGTGAATGTTTTAACTATTCAAAACCTATATATTTTGGTTTCCTATAAAATAAAGTATACGCTAAGAATGTATCTTAGCAGTTGATGATGAAAGCTCAGCTTCTCTGTACATTGGTCCAGAGTCAAATCTCAGAGACAGAGTTTTGGGTGAAGCAGAAAAGTTAGCTTGATCACTTTGCAAAGTAAAGAGGGACACAGCGGGCTCATGCCCTCCAAACTAGTTGTCCCAACTTGGGGAAAACAGTGAAAATTTTATAGTAATCGTTCAAAGAGAGCATGATCAGCTTGTGGACATTCTTCTGATGAGTTGGCAGTGAGCTAACTAGGAGTCGGCATCATCCACCTCCAAATCCAACAGGTCTGGGGTTTACATGCTTCAGGGCAGCATATCATCACTGATCGGTAACTTCTCCCTCCTGGAAGGGGTTTCAGCATCTACAAAATAGCTCAAAGATATTGCTGTGTATATCCATTAATGGGTTTCCCTTGTGGCTCAGCTGGTAAAGAATCCACCTGCAATGTGAGAGACCTGGGTTGATCCCTGGGAGATCCCCTGGAGGAGAGAAAGGCTACCCACTCCAGTATTCTGGCCTGGTGAATTCCATGGACTGTATAGTCCATGGGGTTTTGAAGAGTCGGACACAACAGCAACTTTCACTCAGTCACTCACTCATATCCATTGATGGGAAAACAGGACCTTGCCCCAAGGCTACTCTTGACTATTTCTTTCTGGTTTTGCATCCCCTCTCTTCCTTAATTAACAACAGCTTGAATCTGCCCACTGCACACTAAGGCAAGGTCAGGGAGGGTAAATGAAGGCTGTTTTCCATAATCAAAGAAATGAGGGACACCGAAAGGCTCTGTGCCCAGGTGCTCTATAGGTGTGCATGGTATCACAATGAAAATTCTGAGTTCTTTTCAAACATTCCCATTAAATTATGGTTTTCACTCTCAATTATCATTGGACTGTTTATCACATTTATATACGTGACTACAAGATATTTCTATTATAGGCTGGTAACTTTAGGATTACCCATTGTTTTTTGAGTGACTTTATCAACAATCTGATGGAGTCTTTTACATCTATTGGCACAAAAGCAAACAAGTTTGAATCAATAAATCAGGATGATCTAAGTGTGAATGGTATTATTTTATCTTAAGGCTCTCTATTTAATAATAATACTTTCTTTGGCACTAACTGTGATTTGTGTATGAGTAACTTGACTTGGCAAAAAAACCCAAACCTTAAACCTGAAATGATTATACATGCTCTTCTCATTAGGCAGCTATCATTCTGTTAGTTACCTACTATGCTGTCTAGTTCATTGCAGTAGTTTTTAAGGCTCTGTTGTATGCAATAAAAGCTAGTATGATTTAGATTTGAATACACAAATACTAATTGTGAGAGTACATAGTTTGAATAATAAATTGTTGAGTTGCTTCACTGTATAAATAATGATGGAGTAGGGTCTAGTCCAGTTGAAAGAGTGGACACTCGCCGACTTCATCTCAGCTTCTCTTGACTCCAACCTCTGCCATGTGTCTGTGCCTCTCACTCCACTGAAATTATTCAGTTAAAGGTCATGCATAACTTCTTTTCAGGCCCTTATCATTCTCCTAGTGGATCCTTATAATAGCTTTCCAAGTATTCTCCCTGCCACAAATATATAGTCCCTTTTCTTCTCACCCTTACACTCTCCCCTTTTCTAAAATTCAACTCACTTTTATGATTGAAACATTTTTGGCTAAGAATCCAAACTTCTTAACATGAGTTTGGAGTTTACCGATGACATGCCATTTTCCCAAATTGGAAGAATCCCTTTCAGGAATATGACATTCCGATCATTCATTCCATCTTGGAACACCCTCCCTGAATGGCTTGACCTCGCCCTATTGTGATTCTCCTACTCTTTGGGCTGGTCCTCCTTCTCTCCTCTCTGGCATTTCTCTAAGTCCTGTGCTTAGACCCCTTTTCTTTTAGACCTTAACATTTCCTTAATTATCATGTCTATAGGAGAGGGTCCCAAATTTACAGCCAGAAGGACTCCAGATCTCTGTGTTTTCAGGGGCCTTTGAACCATTTTTACATTAATATCCTATCAACAGCTTGGACTATGCTCAAGGAAGGCTCACAGTCTTCCCCCTAAACTGGGACATTGTATTTCTCTCTCCGTTTGTGATTCCAGAATTCTCCCTGTTGATTAGTACTCAAGTGTCTAGACACTTGGAAATTTTGTCTCCTGGTCATTGTCAACTTCCTATCTTCCCCTCTAAAACAGCTTCAAAACCCTAATGGAGAATGTGTATTTCAGTAAGATTTAAGGGGTTTTTTTTTTGGACTAACTTGAACTAGAAAAACAACCACACTTAACTGAGACACCTTATCAAGGCCAAGAAAAGTCTTCTGCACAAAGGAGCAGGAGCCCTTAAGTAGGCTCAAGTAGAAAGCACAAACCGGGCAATTACAACCTACACGCTCCCATCCCTAGAAGGCTCACTAGTAGCAGTGAGACAGAATCCCACTGAATCCATTACTCCATGTCCACTTCAGGTACTGTTGAAGAAATCTCACTTTTCACCCAAGGGACTGGTTCTGGTACATATGGATCATAAGTCCACTTGGGGAAAACTCTTCTTAAAGATTCATCAGTACTGTGTCCTGAGATTTTAGCTTCCCATCAAAACTACACTTCATGTGACTGTGAGTACCTAAAGGCTCCTTGATGTGGCCCCTGTGGCCTCATTTTGTTCTCAGTTCCACAGGTTTAAACCACAGTACATCCTCTCTGTTGAAGAACATGTACCACACCACTGCCGTCTTAGTGAAAATTTTGAAAGGATGACCACTCAGAACCACCCTCTTGATGACCATCCTGTCTGGATCCACTGACAAGAGATGGCCTGCGGTAATGAGGCTGTGCATTCCGTTGCTGTTCTGTTTGAAAACCAGCACAGATGCAGGAGGAAAAGTGATTGGGGCATATACTGTCACCACCAGGGCTGTGTTTGCTGATTAGTTTCATATCCCCAAATCTTTTGATAACTTCTCCTCTCCCTTAACATTCAAAATTATCCCTACTCTTTCTATGCCTTCATCTATGCCTTCCTCTCCTTTATTCCAAATTTCCTGCCTCTCTTAACCATGTAACAGTCGCCTTCATGGTTTCCTCTCTTCCAAACTTCCTATTTTCAATCCCATCAATGCTAGAGAAATCTTTAAAAAATATCTGAGTATATCACGTCCCCGATTAAATGGTTCCAAAATGAAGTCCAAGCTATGATCCCTACGTTTCACCTCAACCTCCTTTTCCATCTCATTTGCAAGGGTATCTATGTTGGAGCCAGAAAGCTAGTTCACAGTTCTTTGAACTGGCCCATTTCTGTGCCTTCTTTTATGTAGTTCCCTTGCCTTGAATATCTGCTCTCAAAATCACTTATTTCCCATGTCTGAAGTGTCTGCTCTCAAAATCTATCTCTACCTTTCCCCAGTAGCCTTTCTTTCACTGAGCTGAGGTTATTTCCCCCTTTCACTAGATTCCACACAGCATTTTATCTGTTTACAACAATTACTTAGTTATTTGGTGTAGTTCTTATTTCCCCTACTAGACTGTTATGGAGATTTCACATGTATTCATTTCTAGCCTTCCACCCTCCAGCAGGGGGTCTAGTAAAGTGCTGTGCTTGTAAATGTTCAGAAACGAAAAGAATTTTTAAGGAATGAAAGAGAAAACCAAGAGACAGCATAGTGAAATACGGAAATACGAAATCAGGAACAGAGTCCACAGGCCCTGGTTTTTACCTAATACTTTCAACCTCAGAGCCATATTCAGCATTGCTACCTTCCTACCCAGAAAAGCTCTCTCTCCCTTTCATATCTGATTTGTAGCAACCACAGTGCTACAAAGTAAACAGATGGTAGGGAAATGTCAGTGGAAAAAAGTCTCAGTCTTTATCGCAAAGATTTTGGAGTGTGTGTCAATATATATTTCATTTGTGACGTTGACTCTGAGTTGCAAGGCGTTAGCACGGGAGGACTCAGGGTTTCTGATGGGGAGCGCGAAGACATTTTAAAAACATGAGAATAAACTAAAAGCCACGTAGGTCGTCCTAGGTTCCCCAGTAAAAATAAGTTTGCTCTGGAGTAGTAAAATTAAAATGACCGCGCAATGAGACGTAGGGAATTAAAATAGTGTGCCCTTGTAACGTCAGCAATGCCCTCTCCAATACAGGTACTTTATGAATAAGGACCGAGTCAGCCGGCCTCAACCGTTCTAAAAAGAAAGACATTAAAGCCACACTCCTTTAGGAAAATAAAAAAAATTCCTACTGCACCACACTGCAACGTGCGAACACTGGGGACATGCCCACGCGGTCACGAGCCCCTGCAACCACCCGAACACTGGGCCGAGCCGTTCCGGCCCTTAGGAACTCGCTTCCAAAAAAAAAGGAGCGCCGCATCCCGCGGGGGCTGGAGCTTCACCCGGGAGGGCGGTCCCCAGGCGTAGGCTACAGAGCCCGCACAAAGCGGAGAGCTCCCGAGGAGGTGGGGGGGGGGCTCCGGGGGCGGCCCCCCCTTTCACCCTCTTCCAGGCAGAGCAGCTTCCAGGCAGTGCGGGCGTCCCGCCAGCCTCGGGCCCGGGCCGCGGTCGGCGCCGCGGCCGGCGGGCCCAGCTCCCAAAGCGCCCCGGCCGGCCTCGGGCGTGAGCGCAGGCGCCCGGGCGTCGGGGGCGCGGGCGACGCCGCGCTCCGTCTGGGCCACCTCCCTGCTCCCCCGCCCGCCCACGTCCGCGCAGCGGGCCCTCCGCCGCCCGGGGGCGAGGGGCGCGGGGCCGGGCACCTGCGCCTGCGGCCCGCCCCGCCCCGCGCCGGCCCCCGCGCCCTCCGCCCGCCC